>JAMJFZ010004123.1:0-22500 GCA_026225945.1 Cricetomys ansorgei
AGAATAAAAATCCTTTGTGGAACCAATACCGCCTCCGAGGCTTCTTCCCGCCTGATTAGATCTCGCTCATGACACTGTTCTGGGGGGTGTCTCCGGAATGCAGGAGTTTTGAGTAGCTGCCTTTGTACCCTTTTCCTAGTGGGACACAGGCGAGGGTCACATGCCGTATGTGTCAGCCCGGGCTGGCTCTGGCAGGCCCCGAATCCCGTGTCTCTGCCTCCTTTTTGAACTGGTCTGGCTCAGGAAAGGTCTCACAGTTCCCACACTGAAGCCCCAGGGCCTGAGACTGCTGACACTGAAGGTCGTGTGCCACCCCATCTGCCTGGCTCTTGATCTCCGGTCCCGGAGCTCTGCTAGTTCTGTGCTAGGCGCCGCTGTGTTCTCCCGCGGAGGAGGCTAGTTGTGTCTTTGCGGGTCCCTTTCATCTCCTGTCCCCTGGGCCTCCCTCGCCACCCCCAGGACTAATTAAGGCATTTTTCTAAACAAGCCCAGTTGCGTCTCAGAAAATGAATTCCGAAGCCAGCTGGTGAAATGAATTCCCTCCCCTATCTCCTATCATACCGGAATGAGTGACAGTCAGGGGTGTCCGCAGCAGAGCGCCGTCCTGGGACCGTGAGCCGGCAGGCCCGTGATTATGTTCAATCTCAGAAGCAGCCCATCTGTGCGGTGAGGCCGGCCAAGGTTGGTGGCAAATACGCCAAAGGCTTGGTGACAAAAGACAACTCTGGTTTTCTTTTTTTAATTTATTATTATTGTTTTAATTTTGTTTTGAGACATGGTCTCCATTAGCCCAGGCTGGCCCCAAATTCACTAAGTAGCTAAGGATGACCTTGAACTCCCGATGGGGATAACAGACATGCTAACAGTGGGTGTTCCCCCTGCCGGAGCCAGTGAGTCGGCTCTTCTCCAGGCCGTGGTGCTCTGTGAGTGGTCTTTGCTCAAACAGCTTTGGCCGCTGGTCGCTCCATCCTCAGGGCAAATCTCCAAGAGCAAGATTTCTGGCTCTGAGGAGCTCAGTTTGGAGGAGGTGTGTTTGCCACACTAAATCAAGAGACAGAAGGAGCCAACCTGTGCTGTTCCCTGCAGTCTCAGCCCTACCCAGACCCCACAGGTGGCTTCGGGATGCTTTTTCCTACCTTTGCTTTTAATTTAGTGTGTGTGTGTGTGTTGTGTGTGTGTGCACGTGCACACACGTGCACACACATCCACGCACGCGTGCACA
This sequence comes from Cricetomys ansorgei, assembly GCA_026225945.1. Taxonomy (NCBI): domain Eukaryota; kingdom Metazoa; phylum Chordata; class Mammalia; order Rodentia; family Nesomyidae; genus Cricetomys; species Cricetomys ansorgei. The sequence goes on from JAMJFZ010004123.1 coordinate 1,223, forward strand.
TGGGGGCCAGAGCTCACTCTGCAGTGTCCTGCCCGCCTTGTTTTGAAGACAGGCTCTCCCCCTCTCAGTGTGGAGCACACCCATCAGCTGAGGCTGGCCAGCCAGCAAGCTCCAGGCATCCCCCTGCCTCAGTCTCTGCAGAGATGGGTTTAGAGGCAGGCACCATCAGGCCTGGCTTTTCCCATGAGTTCCAGAGCTCTAACGTGGGTCCTAGCGTCTGCATAGCTAACGCTCTCCCCATCTCCCCAGCTGCTTTTTCTCTGTTGACTCATGAGGGCCGAGGAGCCTACGGGTCGAGGTGAACCGTGAACTCCATCTAAAATCGAAGCCCGCATTCACGGCTAGTCCGCTGAGCTTCCAGTTGTGGTCGTTAGGGAAGATTACGCCAGAACATCAAAATCACCCCTGCACTGAGCTAGCACCAGTGCTCCCAACGTCCGAGACCCCAATTAAGCCGTACGGGGACTTCACTGGGAACCTGGGCTGCCCCCCGACCTTGTTAACACTGAATTTCAACGCCCACACTCACTGCTGTGTGTCCCTACTGACATTTTACAGATGTCTAATTACAAGCGTGTTCGAGGTCCAGCTCTGATGTAGGAGGCTCAGCTCATGGTGGGCAGGACGGGCCTTGGTGTCACGGAGCCTTCAGACGACTCAACAAGGGGAGACACAGGAAACTGCATTAGCGACGGAGGTCATGGACTGGGGTGCATTGCGCCCAGCCCTGGGAGATCTGTTGATTAAAGCCGAAGAAGAGAGTGACTGCTGGGTGGGTGGCCAGGTGAATGGCTGACCGCGGGCCAAGCCAACTGGTTAACAGATAAATGGGCTATGATGAGCGTGAACCGGCAAGGGGGTTAAACTATGGGGTAATGGAGTTGTTAATGTTTTTTTTTTTTTTTTTTTTTTTTTCCTGCTTGGATGAAGATGGAAAGGTACCTGGCAGTCCAGCGCCCAGGGACAGCACAGCTCTGAGATGGGGCAGGCGTCCGCGTGGGAGGAAGGCAGCAGCAGAAGCTGCACCGAGGACTGAGCGGAATGCGGCTCTCCAGATAGTATTTCTGGGATGGGTGGAGCTTTCCAGCGTGGCCTGGGGGAGAATTTTTTTCACCCTATTTGAATAGTTGGGGGGAGCCCATTGAGGGGCTGGAAACATTATACAGGTCTGGGGGCGGAGCCTATCGAGGGGCTGTTAGCACCATCAGAGAGATTGAGGGGCAGGGCCTAGCCACTTGCAGGATGCCCTGGCTGTCTGCACCCCCAGCCTCCCCAGGCAGAGACGCCTGCTCCCTCTCAGGTCCCTCTGTGTGAGGCCCAGGCACTGCTGAGACCCCTGCAGGGGTGGGGAGTAGACGGGTGTACAGCGTGCGGGCGTGCTGGAGGTGGGGGCCTACATTGGTTAGCTATGGCTGGGCTACAGGGTGCGGAGCCAGCTGGTGACTGGGTAACTAATTCCTTGCATTACCAAATCTGGTTCTCACTGTTTCTGCCTCGCTCTTGACGGGTGAACCCACCCCAGACGGCCGCCGCTCACAACCGCCAAGCTCACGTAGACCAGTCACGCTTGGTGATGATGCCAGAACCACTTCAAGAGAACTGCCTGAAGGTCTAGTGGCCTGTGGCACCGCCCCCCAGAACTGCCACCAGAGCTTCTGGGGCTGTGATTCCTGGCCTAGCGGAACTTAGGGTGCAGAGCCACCATCTGGATGGAACTTAGGGTGCAGAGTTATCACCTCATCTTTGTGGCCAAGAAAGCCATGATGGAACAAATCCATCTGTGATGAGCATAGTAAAAAATGTCTTTTTTGTTTGTTTCCGAGACAGGGTTTCTCTGTTGTAGCTCTGGCTGTCCTGGAACTCACTCTGTAGACCAGGCTGGCCTCCAATTTACAGAGATCCGCCTGCCTCTGCCTCCCGAGTGAGTTTAATTCCGAGTGGGATTAAAGGCGTGTGCTACCATGACCGCACTAAAAAATGTCTTTTAGACACGAAGTAGCCCGGAGCCCCACTGCCCATAAGGCTGTGCCTGGTAACCGCACAGAGGCCCAGAACTCCACTGTGGCGGCTGGATAGGTTATACAGACCAAGAGCAATGCCGTGCTCTTCACACCCGCTGCAGACACTGCAGAGCCGCCGCCTTGGCCTGCCCTGTGGCTGGAGCGTCCCCAGGATCCTGACCCTTGAACAGAGACTAGACGCCCACCTCCTAAGCTAAGGTGAGCATCCGTGGGGAGACAGGCTTCCATAGTTAGGAACTTCGAGTGTGAACCTCGCGTGCTGACCCTCCGCGTAATAACTAGGAGTTTTGTTATCCCACCTTGGGGATAGGTGGTCACTCGCCTGCTGTTTCCACTCTGGGACACGGCCATCCTCCGTGTCCGGCTTTCTGGGGTGGACTCGGGTCGCCCCAGAAGCTGGAAGACACAGAAGGGTCTGTCTGTCGAGGGCGGTGTGCAGAGGAGCTGCTGAGGCCTGCGTCCCGCTCCGGCTCCCCGCAGCGGCTCCGGCAGGAAGCGGGCGGAGAGAGGGCCCCTCTTCCACTCAGGCGTGACCACAGGCTGTGGGAAAGCTGGGGCGTGGCCTAGCGGGGCCGCGGCCGCTTGTGGGCGGGGCCAGGACGTCAGCTCGAGCCTCTCATTGGGCAGCAGCGGGGGGCGCTCGGCGCGGGCAGCGAGGCCTTCCCTGCCTCGGGCCTAGGGGGCGCCCTGGCTGCGCGCACCACAGGTTGATGGGCAGGAGGGAAGGCGGTGGGGCGTGGCCGGCGGGCTTGGGGCGTGGCCCGTAAGCGGCCGCGAGGGGGCTGGGGGCGGGGCCGAGGGGCAGGTACGTGCCTCCCATTGGGTGGGGGCGTGGGCGGGGCCCGACGCCGCTGCGAGGCAGGCCCCGCCCCCAGCCCGCGGGGATCTGCGCGGCGGCGGAGGCGGTGAGCGCGCGGGCGTGCGGCGGCGGTTGGCGGGCGGGCTTCCGCCGTTGGGACCGCCGCGGCCTGGTCGCTCAGGCTCGGACGCCGTGTCGGGCGGGCTGGCGGTGGGTGAGCCCGCTGCGGCCTCGGGAGGGCCGGGCGGGGCGCAGGCAGCGAGCCTGGGGAAGGGCGGCGGCTGGGCCGGACCGTGGGCCGCGTCCGGTTCTGCGCAGGGCCGTGTGCGGCCGAGCCAGTGGGTGCTGAGAACCCCAGTTTCCTGCCGCGAGCCCTGTGTTTCTTACCTGAACCCCCTCCTCGGCAGCCTGGGCTCCGTCTCCGCCGAGAGCCCCGTATTTCCGGCCTCATTCCTATCTTCTGCAGCCTGAACCCCGTATTTCCGGCGTGATATCTCTCTTCTGCAGCCCGAACCCCTACTTTCCTGCCTGATCTTCCCTCTTTGCAGCCTAGACCCGTGTCCCTCCAGAGATCCCCGAATTTCCTGCTGGAGGCCCCTTATTAATTAATCCTATTGGCCCACCTCTGCAATGTGAACCCAGCATTTCTTACTTGACCCCTCTCTGCAGACTGAGCCCAGAATTTCCTGCTTGTTACCCCATCTCTGCAGCCTGAATCTGTGTCCTTGCTGAGAACTTCCTGCCTGAACCCCTCTGTCTAGTCTGAGCCTCCATTTCTTTCTCTTGGACCCCCTCTCTGCGGTCCAAACCCTGTCTCTGTTGTGAGCCCCGAGTTTCATGTCAGAAATGCAGTCTTTGCAGCCTGGGCCCCCTGTACTTCACCTCCCATCGTTGCTGCAAACCCCATTTGTCCTGTTGAACTCCAGCCCAACCTTAGTCCTTATGTGAACCCCATCTTTGGCTTCCTGAATTTCTTCTCCTGTGAACCTAGTCCCTGCTGTAAACCCCATCTCTCTGCCTGACTTCCCCTGAGCCCCGTCCCTTGCTATGATCCCACATTTGCTTCCCCAGACCCACCCTCTGCTACCTGAGCCCCATCTTTTGTTAATATTCCCATCCCTACTTCAAAGTCCTGATTTGTCTCCTGAACCGGGACAACCTTGCCGGGAAACCTGCATTTGCTGTCAGCTGCCCAACTCTGTTGCCTGTGCCGTCCCTGAAAACCCTCTCCTTCTATGATAAACCCTTCTACTACTTACACCCTTGTCTCTGCTGGCTGGTCCCCTTGTGCCTGGTGTCCTTCTGCTGCTTTCCCTCCCCTCCCCCATCGTTCCATTTCTGTCCTCTGCCCTGGCTGCCTCTGCCAGGGGTGTCATGTCTTGAAAGCCTGCATCTGTCCCTGTCCTTCCAGGGAATGGGGCAGCCGTGGGAGCGTGCGCACTGCGCGCGCACGTGTGCAGCCGTCAGCCTTCAGGCCAAAGGCAGGGAGGGTTGTGAGCTTTGATTGCTGGCAACACCCGATGCTGCTGTAGGCGCCCTTTCAGAAGAATCTGGGGGCAGCCCTGAAGAGGGGACCTGTAACAGTGCCCAGGTCCCAGGGCCCTGTGTTTGCCCGTCACCTGGCTGCTCTGCCCAGCATCTCAGGGCCAGGGCCCAGAGTGACCGGTTTCCTGGAAGCTGTGTGAGGCCAGCCTCTGTCTGTGCAAATGGCTCTGAGTGCAGACAGACCCTTCTAAATCGCCACACATTTGTTTCAGGGGCCTCTGTCGTCAGGCAGCAGCACTGTGGGCTCAGACTCCGTCCTTGCCACAGCTCCGTCATGACGGATGCCAAGTATGTCCTCTGCCGCTGGGAGAAGCGGCTGTGGCCTGCGAAGGTGACAGCCCTGTTCTCTTAATTTCTGGAATTAGAAACGACTTTTGGTGACAGTAAAGTCTTTATCAGTCCCTGCTCCCTCGGAGTGATTCTGGGAGAGAGAGCTGAGGCCGGATGCTCGGCGCCCAGATCTGCTGGCATGCGTCCCGGAGATCTGGGCTTCCCTCCGCTCCACGGGCTTTGGGCTCGGGCTTGGGAGGCCCTGCATCCCTAACCTGGGATGACCACAGGCTCAAGTGCCTCAGTTTCTCCACCTGAATCAAAGGAGCTTGGCTCTGGTGTCTGTTAAATCCTGGGGCTGTCGCCTTGGGGAGGGCTTGCCACACGTCTGTTCCTGCACGTCGCCATAACAAGAATTCCTTTTTTATTCTTCTTTTTTTACATGTAGGTTTTGGCCAGAACCGAGACTTCAGTGAAAAACAAGAGAAAAAAAGAATTATTTCTAGACGTTCAAATTCTCTCGCTAAAGGAAAAGTTAAGTGTGGTGGTTTTTGGTTTTTTTTATTATAAATACTCTCTTTTCCCCTTGTGTCTGAGGTTTCCAGTACACTGCTCACAAGGAGAAGCCTGCTTCTGCTGTGTGCAATAATTCTCGACTCCCATCTTCCCGAACTCATAGCCCTGCGTGGGTGGGGGCAACGCATTTTATTTGACACCAATTTCAAGTTGAAGGTCTTACATGAGGCAGGAGGGCCTGCAGGGAGAGAGGTCTCAAGGGCGAAGAAATAGGAATTATTCCCAGGGATCCTTGCTGGGGTCTCCCTCCCACCAAGGACCAGCAGATCTTGTTTCTGATCTGCCTGTGCCAGGCTCACTGTGCCACTAAGAAAAAAAAAAATCTTTTTCCACACTGGAAAGGCAGCCGCGTGGCTGGCTGGATGCCTGTCCTGCACCCGTGACCCTTCACGGGTCATCCGCAAGGACGGTGGGGTGTGGGCCTGCAGTGTGGTCCCCTGTCACAATCCTCACTTCTAAAGAGTCCCCCAGCCGCTGTCTCCCAGGTCCCCTGGCCCACTCCTTCCCGCCACCGTCTTCAGAGCCTGCCACCAGCTCCCGCTCTCCCCCAGGCAGGGAAGGTAATTGAATACTTGAGTTTAAAAGGAAAGCGCGTCCTTTTAAACTAAAAACGCGCCTGCTGGGCTGTAAACAGCTCTCGGTGACATTATCGGCTCCGCGGAAAAGCCTAACAAAGGAGTTGTTTGTGCAGTTGAAAGTCGGATTTGCCTCGTGAAAGTCCCAATTTGAATTTATTTTTACTCTTAACTCCAGCTGACCTTTTCTTTCTTAAAAGAGGGGCAAAAAGGAAAAAAGGAGAGAGGGAAAAAAAGCATATCCACCCTGGTTGGCTTCGAGGTGGGCAGTGTGTCCCTCCTTCAGTGTGACTTTGGGTGTGAGTGGGAGGTTGAGAGGCCACGGCCGGGGGTGCACAGGCTGGTGGCACTAACGAGATCTCTGTCACCGCAGGATCCAGGTTAAGAGCTCAGCCGTGGAGGCGCTGCAGAAATCGCACATTGAGAACATCGCGGCCTTCCTAGGTAAGGGCTCCAGCCAGGGCGCCGGCCAGCCGCACTGACAGGTCTGTCCTTTCCGTGCTGTTTGGTCACAGGGATCCTCAGGAGGAAAATGGATTTGCTTATTCCCCCACCCCCTTTTGAGATAGAGTCTCATGTAGCCGAGGCTGACCTTGAACTCCTGATCTTCCTGTATCGACTTCCCCAGTGCTATGATGGTGGGTGCACACCGCCCTGGGTCGTGTGTGCTGGGGACGGAACCCCGGGCCTCGTGCGTAGCAGGCGCTTACAGTCCCAGCACAATACCTGTTTTTGAAGCCTTTTTAGTGCCCCTCCCCCTCAGCTCTGCTCTTTCATGGAGGATGGGGTTTCTCTTTGTTCCGGCAGTTCCGGCTGCTACCTGCTACGTTTCATGTTTGTTTCTTAGCTTTTGAGACAGAGTCTCACTCTGGAGCCCAGGCAGGCCCGGCAGTGCTGGCAGTCCTGCTTCGGCCTTTCTAGGGCTGAGATCACAGGTATGGACCCGTGCCTGGGTTCCAGCTGGGCTCCTCCGCACAGCTGCCTCTCAGATCTCCAGCCAAAACCAGAGCTGCCGGACAGTAAGAGCCACCTGAGAGCTTTGTGATGGGCAAGGACAGGAGAGGACGCTGGCCCCGTGGGAGTGAGAGCCCATGTCGTCTGAGCCCTGGAGGCCACAGTGTTGAGGCTCAGGTCAGGAAGGACTAGGTCCCAGGCCAGCCTGGCCACAGACTCTAGCTCACCCTCTTACATGGGAATACTGGGTCTGTAGCTCTGTGAGAGGAGCCTGGCTTACACAAACCTTGTATTCAGCTGCTGGGAGTACAGCAGCATGCGTGCATAAAACACAGATGCAGATATGCATATATAACATACAGAGGCACACTCATGCATGTGTAATACACAGAGGCACACACATGCACACGTAGCATACAAACAGATATAGAGACACACATGCACACATAACATACAGAGGCACACACATGCATACATAGCATACATAACATACAGAGGCACACACATGCCTACATAACATGCATACATAGAGACAGACACACATGTATATGTACGTATATATAGATAGGCTCACATGCATACATAGTATACAGACAGATAGACACACATGCATACGTAACATAACATACAGAGACACACACACATGCACACATAACGTACTTAGAGACACACATGCATTCGTAACATACAGACAGATGTAGACATAGAGACACGCATACATGCACATATAACATACGGACAGACACACACACATGCACAGCATACACACAGACATACGGACAGACACACGCACGTGCACAAATTGTCCAGGGGAGCAAGGACGGAGTGATCAGCATTCGTGGCATCACCGCCATGCCACGGCAGTCCCGCCAGTGGGATCAGTCAGGCTGAGTGGCAGGTGGGCTCGGCTTCCTTTGTGTTGGGCCTCAGTTCAGCACCCACCACCCCTTCCTCTTGTGGCTGAGCAAGACTTCTCGTGCACCGGTTCCACACTCGGCACAGCACCCATGGCGAGGGTCCATATACCGGCAGGCACCCCCCAGTAGAGCCAGGCGTCCGCAGCTCCCTCCCCTCAGATCACAGTGTGCGTCACGCCAGCAGAGACAGGCCCAAGGCAGCTGAAGTGAGGACTTCATCCTCTGGAGCCCACAGCTGCTCAGGACTGCGGCAGGCAGCTGTGCGGCTTAGAGATCTAGAGCAACCTCGTGCCGATTCGGGGTGCCGGGACTGCTTGCGTGTGAGCACCTTTAGTATTTGCTAGGCAGGTGCCAAGTGTGTTGTCTGATAGAGGGGCGATGTGCCCGGTGATTGACCGCAATCCCAACCAAATCCACCCTGCTGCGTGCAGACTGTCGTTGGGAACGTCAGCCCACCAGGCTGGGTCAGTCTGGGTGTGTGCCGTTCTGGAGTCGTAGCCCGAGCGGGCAGATAGCAGTCTCCAGGCTTCGTCCTCTTTTTGGGGGACGCTTGGCCAGGCCTGCCCGTGGCTCCGTGGGGACAGGCGACAGCTGCCGGTGTTGTGTCTGTTGCCGCACGGCTGCGATGGTGAGCTGTAGCCACCCGAGCGTAGAGCGTAGCCCTCATTGTGCGTGTCTTTGTGTCCACAGCCTCTCAGAACGAGGTCCCGGCCACTCCCCTGGAGGAGCTGACCTACCGACGCTCCCTGCGAGTAGCCCTGGACATCTTGAACGAGAGGACCAGTTTGAGTCCTGAAAGCCATCTGATGGAAGATGGAACCACACTGGCCCAGAAAGAGAAGCCACACGCAGACGTGGCCTCTCGGGTGCCCAGTGTCCCCTCTCCGTCTTTTCTTGGTGAAGATGGCGAAGATGCGGTGAGCCGGTGCGTACCCAAGAGGAGGTGGGAGAGCGGGCCACAAAGCCTGTCAGAGTTGTCTGCATTCAAAGAGGCTCCCAGCAGCAGAGTGGACCACAAGGCAGGGCTCAGGGGGAGCGGCACCCCGAGAGCAGCAGCGCCCTGCCCCACCACAGACGGTTCTCAGGACAGTTCTGCGTCACAGCTGGACCACAGACAGGACACAAGCAGTAAGAGGCGGAGGAGTGTGGGCGAGAAACCTTCCCAGCGGCGCAGAACAGAGTCCAGCCTTTCCAAGGGACAGAGCGTTGCCAAGAGCGAGGGACAGGCGGGCGGCTGCGTGACCCTGGCTTCATCGAAGCTGCCCCCCCAGACCTGGGAGGAGGGACCCTGTGCCGGGGCCCACAGCTGTGACGGGCTCGAACCATCTGGCAGCGGTGGGCCACCGCCGGCCTCTGAGAGAGGCAGAGCACGCCCCACAAAGAGGCCACGCTCAGACAGAGGCCCGAACTCCCCCTCCAGGCGGCTGGAGCCTGGACCTGTGGGGACAGCGTCTTCCCCTAGGAGCTGGTCTGGGGAGGCCGCGGTGTCGCGCAGCGCTGGCGACGGTGACAGACCAGAGGAAGGTAACCATGGCAGCGCGTCGCTGTGGGTGCTGAGGTGTGCGGGCATGGTGCTCATGACAGGCCAGTGACCCGGCTGGCTGTCCCCTAAGGGATAGGGGCTTTCCCGCCTCTCAAGCAGCTGTCTGTTGGAGGTGGAGCTGCGGTGGCAGGCCGTGGCCCAGGCGTCCTGCCAAGCTCGTCCATTCCCTTTCCGCCTTAAGAGCACGTTCCCAGTAAGTGAGGGCCTGCCGAGGGGATTAGGGGCCCGGTGTTAGGAGCTGCCTGAGATCTCACTGAGACCTGTGTGTGGCTGCAGCCAGGGGCTGAGCCCGTCTGAGCCAGGCTGGGGGATTCTGAAATCGGGTGCATGGCCAGGTGGGATCCTTCTGCCTGCCACGGCCTTCGGGGGAGCCGATCCCGTCCGCTGTGTCCTAGGGAGAGGACTGTGGTGCGTGGCCGTTTGGTTCTTGGGCCGCTCTCTGTGTACACACATGTCGTTAGACAGGGTCACCACCTGCTGTTTCCATACTTAGTTCCTGAGGGCCGCTGTTTCTCTGCGTTTGGCTTAGTTAGGCAGGAGCTCAGAGCCGAGCACTACCCAGCAAGCGTCAGGCTCTTTGTTCATTGCTAGCATCAGGATCGAAACAGAAAAGGAGAGGCCAGTGAGGTGGCTCAGCGGGTGAAGAGGCTTGCCGCCAAGCTCCATGACCTAACTTTGATCCCAGGGTTAGGGTGGAAGGACAGAACTGACTCCACAAAGTTGTTCTGACCTGCATGTGTATGCTCAAGTGTGCACACGTGAACACTCACACGGAGGCACATGCAGGCACACACACACAGGTACACACACAGGCACAAGCACACACACACACAGACTCACTTGCACACATGTGTGCACACACACAGGCAGGCATGCACAGGCACACACACACAGGCATGCACAGGCACACACACACACAGGCATGCACAGGCACACACACACACACAGGCACACACACACAGGCATGCACAGGCACACACAGAGACAAGTACACGCAGAGAATTTTTCAAGAAAGGCAAACCCGACTCCGGCCACAGGCTGTAACCTTGTTGAATCTGTGAGGGGCTGTGTCCTTTGTCACGGACAGTCCTTTGTCCCCAGCCCTTTGCAGGGTGAAGTGGTGGCCATCGAGTGATGTCCCCCTGTCTCAGCAGATCCTATGTCCTCAGAAGAGTCCACAGGGTTCAAGTCCATCCACTGCCTGCTGGAGGAGGAAGAGGAAGAGGAGGAGCCACCCCGGATCCTTCTGTATCACGGTAAGAAGATGCTGCACTTGTGAGAGCCGTGGGTGAGGGGCCCCACCCCACGCATCACCATAAAGCCACCTCATTGTTTGGCGCTGGCGTGGTTTTTGGTTTTGTTTTTAGAAAGGGTCTCACTGTGTGCCTCTAACTGGCCCAGGCTTGCTGTGTAGACCGGGTTGGCTTCTTAACTCCAAGAGATCCGCTTGCCTCTGCCTCGAGAATGCTGGGATGAGGGGCCTGACCATACCTGGTGCTGTTGAGTGTGATGCTCTGCCTGACCTGAGACCTGTTAGAGACCTGTCCCCTCTCTAAAGATGCTTTGCGCCGAGGCAGAGGACTCGGGACAGGTAGCCAGTCCTGCATGGAGGCCAGCATCCGTCCTGTCCCTTTCTGGATATCTGATTAAAGACGGAGGCTCTCAGTTGGGCATAGCCACCTTTGCTGATGCGCCAGGGACCATCAGTCCAGGGAACTTCGGGTCCTGCATGGAGCCCTGCGTGGGCGGAGTCAGGGCTGCTGAATGAGTCCCTTGGCTTAGTGCCCCTGGCTGAGTACTGAGGACCCCTGGCTGAACCTGCTGAGTATCTAGGATGTTGGAGGGCCTGGGTGCTGGTGTGAGCTGTGTCTCCCAGGTCCCCATTGTTTGGGTCAGGTCCAAAGATCAGGGTTCCCTGGCTGCTTAGGGACCTCAGCTCCCAGACCTTAGGGTCTTCTGTGCTCTTCCGCAGCATGCTTGGCTGAACAGTTTCCCTAACTCACCAGACCAAGCTCATGACAATTGCCAGTTCCCGGCCAGGGTCCCTAGGGTGCTTGGTGCCTCTTCTGAGTGGGCAGGCACCTCCTGCTCAAGTGCCTGCCAGCCAGGGAGCCCTGCACAACCTCTGGGTTTCGTGGCGGAGACATGGGGGCACCCCTCCACTGCCTGCTAGTTTTCCTGATGCTAACAGTCCACGCCAGTTACTAGTCCTGGGATTCTTGGCAAGTAGAAATTACTAAGTTTTATACAGAAAGCCAGACAGCAGCAGAGTAATCCCTGCGAGTTGAAAGCCAGCTTGGGCTACATAATTAGATCCTGCCACGAAAATATAACAAAGCCCGGGCTGTGGCTCTGTGGTCGAGCAATTGCCTAGTGCTCACAAAGCCCTGGGTTCCCTCCCATCCCAGCATGCCATAAACCAGGCATGGCACACCCTTTAATCCCAGCACTTGAGAGGCAGAAGTTCACTGGCCTCTTGAGTTCTAGGCCAGCCTGGGCTACAGAGCAAGTTCTAGGCCAGTCTGGGCTACACAGAAACCCTGTCTCAAACAACAACAAAGAATGACTTTTACTTTTACTTACAAGCAATGTCACATTTCCTGTATTCTGTGACCTCAGTTTCTCAGACTCTTTGAACTTGGCAGTCCTGGGGAGGACAGCGCACTCTGAGCCGTGGGGTTATAGAGTCTACATTTGGGTGCGGGTGCGGAGCATGACCTCACCTAGCGTGGACACAGGCGTCTAAGCACTTCCTTCAGGAGGGTGTTAGACTTGGAGATGGAGGTTTAGATGTAACGCACCCCGCCCCTGCCCTCATGCTTGTCACAGGAGCCCATCAGCAGACACACAGCCTCATCCCCGTCACCAGGAGCACACACACGGACACACACACTGCTTCATAACAGCCCTCGGACTCCGCTGTCTGGCTTTCCTGGGGAGGTTGGATTTGGGTTTAGACGATGAACGTGGGTTTCTTTTTCTCCTGTCTTTGTCTGAGGTTGATCTGACTTATCCCTTCTTTTGCTTTCCTCCTAGAACCGCGATCATTTGAAGTAGGCATGCTGGTCTGGCTTAAATACCAAAAATACCCATTCTGGCCTGCTGTGGTAAGTGCAGCTGCCACCCGCTGTGGTGCTGGGCCTCCGCCCCAGCTCCCACTCCCCCCGCACAGGGCCTCCGCCCCAGCTCCCACTCCCCCCCCCCCCCGCACAGGGCCTCCGCCCCAGCTCCCACTCCCCCCCCCCCCCCCACAGGGCCTCCGCCCCAGCTCCCCCCCCCCCCCCCCCCCCCGCACAGGGCCTCCGCCCCAGCTCCCACTCCCCGGCGCAGGCACCGGTTGGGTGGCTCTGCTGATAACTCAGACACGGGGCACACAGCCCCCCCGGCAGGCGGCCGGTCATTTGATGAATGCCATTTAACATGGCATTCTAAGTGGAATTCCCACCAAGCCGCCTCATCAGGAAAGTCTGTGTGAGCAATGAGCTCTGTTGCCTCAGTACCGAGGGCTTCACGCCTCCATCCGAACCCGAGTCTAGGTCCTGTGATGCGGTGGGCACAGAGCACATGTCTGTGAATCCCTGCACAGGGGGCTGAGGCAGGAGGGTCAGTTCATGGTCCTTACCTACATAAGAGCGGTGGAGCCAGCCTGGACTACTTGAGACCTGGCTCAGAAACGGAGTCTCAAGCCCAGCGAAGGTACTCTGCCAAGGCTAGCGCCTCGGCGTCTTCATGTGCCCACACTGGGGCCTCTTGTGTGGAAACTTCTCTAGCTGGAAACGCCCCCCACCCTCTCCTTTGTGCGCACTCCTCACCCCTACCGCGGGGCGCCATCCCAACCCTAGGTTAGTTTATGGGTTTATGTCTTTATCTCGGATCTTTTTCTGTTAGTTGGTTTGTTTTTGAGACAAGGTTTCTCTGTGTAGCCCAGGCTGGCCTGGAACTCACTCGCCTGCCTCCGCCTGCCTCCCGATGCTGGGATCAAAGGCATGCACACCACGCCCGGCTCTTTAAGGGTAGAAGCCTGGCCTGGAATATTGTAGTTGTTGACAGGACACAACCCAAGCCCTGGGTAAATCACGCCAAGTGGTGCGTGCGGGGGTTTAATTCTGGATGCTGGCTGCATCATCCCAGCACTCGGGAAGTTAAGGCAGAAGGGTGGTGAGTTCAATACCCTGTCCCAGAAGAGGGACAGAGAGACGGACTCTGAGGTGGGAGCCGCTGGAACCCGACAGGTCTGCAGCTGGCAGGAGCAGCCGGCTCCGGGACACCGCATGGCCGCCCTCAGCCCTCCGCTGCCTCTGCACACCACTTTCATAATCGTGTTTCTGATGTGTCCACGGAGCTCTAGGTTACTGGCCTGACAGACTCCAGGCACAGGACTAGGCTAGGCCTGAGCGTTGGAGTCTTGGGGACCATTGGCTGCTCCGGAAGAGGTTTGCCAGTCTGGTTCCTGCATGGCCCCGACGGGTCTGAGTCAGGGCCACATAGGGGCTTGCGCTCCCCCTCGAGCCTGCGCCTAGCTGGGGCCCGGCCTCTACAGGTAGCTGCCACTCAGTCCAGAAGCCGGTGGCCCAAGAGGCACAGGCAGGGGCACAGGTGCCACCCCAGCACTCGGGAGGTCATGGCAGGGAGGTCAGGAGGTCAGGGTCATCCTCTGCCACATAGGGAGCTCAAGGCCAGTGTGGGGTGGCCAGTGGGTGGAGCGCTTGCTGCAGGGGGTGAGGCTTTGTTTAGATCTTAGAGCCAGTGGGAAGTCCGCGGCGTGCATGTGCTCCCTGTGGGGAGACCAGAGGCAGAGACGGAGAAAAACCCTCTAGAAGCTGTGCCAGCCGGTGTGGTGTGGGCGGTTGTGCCGACACAGAGGCCTGTCTCAGGGAGGCAGGGGCGGGCACTGCCGTGGTTTCCAAGTCACGTCCTACCTGGGGGCCACGGGAAGCAATGGCCGCGGCCTGGGTCACCCCCTGGCGTAGGATGGCCTCTGAGGAGGTAGAGAGTGCCTGCCCCGGCCATGCGCTCCCGATTTGCCCACAGGTCAAGAGCGTCCGGCGGAGAGACAAGAAGGCCAGCGTGCTCTTCATCGAAGGCAACATGAACCCCAAGGGCCGAGGGTTAGTGCTCTGATGGCTGGGCCTGGGCAGGGCTGGAGACCTCTGGGCCCTGTCAGGAGCTGCTGTCATGGTCCGGCGTCCGCGGAGTCGCTAGGTGCCTCAGCTGGACGGCTGGAGCAGGCGCCTGTGCCGTGCCAGCATGCTGCACCACTGCGGGGCTTCGGCAGAATGTGGTTCTTGATTGAACTGGATCCGGCCGGTTCGGCTGAGGTTCCTCACCCAGGCTGGCAGCACACATGCTCACGGGTGGCCTCAGAGCCCCCTCAGGCACTTCCTAGAAGGTCACCCTGGGCACCTGTGTGTCCCCTTGGGTGGCTAGTTGGAGTAGGGACTGGGCCCCCAGGTGCCACAGCCTGCAGCGGGGTTCAGTCTCCAAGGAGGGGTGGCCTCCCCTGGGTTGAGGCCGCCTGTACTGACCTTGGCCTCTGCTCTGTCAAGAATCACCGTGTCGCTACGAAGGCTCAAGCACTTCGACTGTAAGGAAAAGCACTCCCTGTTGGTAAGTGGCGGCCTGGGCCACGGCGTCGGCTGTGCGTGAGGGTGCCTGTGGCAGTGAGTTGGTACTGTGTGTTTCTAGTGTGTGCGTGTGTGTGTGACTCACCCCTGTGGAGGTCACGGGCAGCCTGGTGTCTTCTTCGCCCCCGTTGCCCCCATTGGAGGCCCCGTTATTCTGTGCTGTGCCACATACCCAGGCTCGCTGGCGCCCCCGCGAAGACTCCCCTGTGTCCGCAGTCAGCCTAGCCCTGGGGCTCGGGGGTCGCACCTGCACTACCACATTAGGTTTAAGTGGTTCTCTGGAGATTTGAACTTGATTTCCTGAGTGAGCTTTGTTGCCCTGTCCAGGGAGACTTCTTTTGTTATTGACTCACAACCCAGACCCGAGACTGGGGCGAAGGTCTGCACAGAGCGGATGGGCGCCATGGCCCCTGAGTGTGGCTGTTACAGTCAGCTGTGCTGAGTGGCACCCTTGGGGAACAGTGGGAGGCGTGGGCACCCAGGTGACGGCGGGCACTGCTTGCTGGGGACACCCGCCAGGGCCGGGTCGTCACACTGGCGTAAAGTGTGTCAGTATGAGGTCCTGCGTGTGATTCCCAGAACCCACTTGAAGGGGAAGGCGTGGTGCAGCCTGTTACCTAGCGCTGGCCTCTGCCGTGTCGGGCAGGCTCCAGGGAGGGACTGCGTCTCAGCTGGGAGGCACCTGGCATCAACCTCAGGCCTCCACGCGTGTGAGCATGCCCACAGATCTGGGTGTGGGACACAGCCTCCCCAGGTGACATGGGGAATTGGGGTGGTCCACAGCCAGGGGCCTTTTCCCTGCTGTGTGGCCAGGTGTTCGGTGCTGGCTGGAAGCTGAGACAGGAGATTAGGAGTTCAGGGGCTAGCCCTGGCTAAGGACAAGGCCTGGATGTAACCACATGAGACTGCGTGAGATGACAAAGACCAGAAAGGTCAAATTGTCAGTCTGATGGCTTGCCACTGCTTTGCCTGAAGGTCCGTCAGACTCCCCAGGAGGGATAGGCCACTGGGGTGTCTGAGAGCCAAGGCCACACAGCACCACCTGAGCTTAGGAGCCTGGGAGACAAAGTCAGCCCCTGGGTGGCACAGTGCGCTCACACCTTGCTGTCGGGTTTTGTAGGACAGAGCCAAGGAGGACTTCGCCCAGGCCATCGGCTGGTGCGTCTCACTTATCACTGACTACCGCGTGCGCCTGGGTATGTAGGCTGCACCCCAGGGAGTGGGGGGGTTACTGTGCCGTTGGCCAGGATGGAGGGGCTGAAGTAGGTGTCACCTCTTGGCCTGGCTGGCCTGCGACAGTGGGCAACCTTCTACTCTGTGTGGTGACTGGCTGTCCTTCCTGGGGCAGTGGACAGACCACACCCACAGACCTGCCTCGGGGTCAGGCACAGCCCACAAGGCTCCTGGCCAGGGAGTCCTGAGCCACAGGACCCTGCAGGGCGCAGGTCCGAGCACAGCCCTCTCTGGTCCCTTCTGCAGGCTGTGGCTCCTTCGCTGGGTCTTTCCTGGAATATTACGCCGCTGACATCAGTAAGTATAAACGTCCTCTTCACCGTGGCTCTGCTTTTGGTCCTGGGGAGCCCATCACCTCGAGTCAAGCCTCCCCCATCTTGGTGCACGCACTGAGGTGCCAGTTCCACCCTGGGCAGGGGCTCTGTGACTGCTGTCCTCATCCCCGCATCCCTGGAGGGCTGGTGTGAGGGCCTCCTTCACACTGGGGCGTTTGGCTGGCATGGGGGGGCTTCTCCTGGTGGGCCCAGGCGCTCTGGAGAGGGGTGAGGCTCACGATGCATGCTCCCTGCAGGCTACCCAGTACGCAAGTCCATTCAACAGGACGTCCTGGGGACCAGGTTTCCTCAGCTGGGCAAGGGGGACCCTGAGGAGCCTGCGGGGTACAGCCGGCCAGGACAGTGGCGGCCGTGCAGGAAGGTGCTGCCCGACCGCTCCAGGGCCGCACGGGACCGAGCCAACCAGAAGCTGGTGGAATTCATCGTGAAGGCCAAGGGTGCTGAGAGCCACTTGCGGGCCATCCTGCACAGCCGCAAGCCCTCGCGCTGGCTCAAGACGTTCCTGAGCTCCGGCCAGTACGTGACGTGCGTGGAGACGTACCTGGAGGATGAGGCGCAGCTGGATGAGGTGGTGGAGTACCTGCAGGGCATCTGCCGCGACGTGGACGGCGAGGTGCCCGCGCCTGGCAACGGGGACCGCATCCGCTTCATTCTGGACGTGCTGCTGCCCGAGGTAGGCGCGTGCTCAGCGCGGGTCACCTAGAGAAGCCAACGGTCCGTGCCCTCGGACAGACCGCATGCTCCCAGTCGGAAAGAAAAGGCAGGGTGGGCTGTGTGCCTCCCACACCCTGCAGCTTTGTAGCTCAGGCTGGCCCAAACTGAGGCCCCTGCCTCAGCCTCAAATGTAGCTAGGGTGACAGGTCTGACCACCACACCCAGCCCCTGGAGTTAGCCACAACTACTTCAGTGTCTAACTTGAAAACTGCTTTTGCCCAGTGCAGGGCTTGGCAGTGCCTGGGGACGGGTGTGACCGTCTGAGCAGGGAGCTCCTGGGGGAGCAGCTGGAGGGGCTGCTGCCGAGCCGGGCCTCAGGAACAGCTTCAGTCCCCGTCACTGAGGGAAGAAGCTGACATACAACACAGTTCTAAAGACCTGCCGCCAGGCGTGGCTGTGCAGGCGGCTTAGCCGGGCTAGTGCTCCATGCCAGCCTCGGCTGCGCAGACCCCGTCTCAAACGACGGCTGTTTACCCAGGAAAGCTAATGCAGCTCCCCGAGTTCCCGACTCAGATGTATGTGTGACGTAGCCCAGGCTGCCCTTGAACCTGCCGTGTCCTGCCTCGATGTCCCTAAGGCTGGGAGACAGGGCGTGCATCGCCACATCCAGTTTATGTGATGTGGAACGCGGGGCCAGCGCTCTGCCCACTGAGCCTCACCCCCTCCCCTCCCAGGCGATCATCTGCGCCATATCCGCAGTGGAGTCCGTGGACTACAAAACCGCCGAGCAGAAGTACATCCGCGGCCCGACCCTCAGCTACCGGTAGGCCCGCTGTTCCGCTGTGCTGTCTTCCGTAGCCACGCGGCACGGTGGCTCGGCCTGTCTCCACAAGGTGGTGGGGATGCCTTCTTGTGTCGGTGCACAGGTCTGCAGGCTGCTCCTTTGTGGGCCGTGCTGGACGCAAGCCAGGGCCCTGGGGCCGGGATGCAGCCTCCCCCGAAGCCCAGCCCTGTCGCGTGCCCCGCCTGAGCCTCCGTGAGCTCCTTGTATGGGTTGGCGTGGGGCTCTGCCCCGCCTGCTCCTGCGCAGAGCTAGATTAAGAGGCAGCCTGACCGTCAGCGGTGCGGCGGGATGAAGATGCCTGTGCTGCCGGCCTACAGCACCCCGAGATGTGCGGCCTGGAGCCTCTAATCCACCTCTGGGCATGCTGCCAGACCTCAGTGGGAGCCAGGCGGGGCAGGGCAGCGATGGGCAGGGGACACACCGCAGCCACAGACGGGGTCTCTATCCACAGCACACGGCAGGCTCTGGCACAGTGGGGTGCATTGCCCCTAGAGATAGCATGCCCAGCAGGACAGTGGGCCACTGGCTCGGGCCTCTGAGTACCCAGAGCAGCCAGGTTACTGCGAGGAGGCTCCCACTGACCCGTCCGGAGAGCGTGGGGCTCCTGTCACCTGAGGGGCTCTGACCCCGAGCTGGCATTGCAGCTTGGGCCTTGGACAGGCTCTCAGGGCTGCGGCCCGCCTGCTTCCAGCAGCCGAGGGCGCCGTCTTACACGAATGAGTCAGCGTTCTCGGCCCAGCACCTGGGAGGTGAGTTCAAGGCAGCCTGGACTTCCCTGGCTCGTTTAGCCAGTGAAGCTGGTGCTGCGGTCCCCAGGCCTGCGTGAGAAGCTGGGCGTGGTTGTGTATGCCGAGAGCTCCACCCTGGGAAGGTGGACACGGGCCACTCTGGACTCTGGGCCCAAGGCCAGCAGCCTAATCAGCAAGGACCAGATTCCATGGGAGACCGTCTCTGGCTTCAGTACACCTCCGCATGCGTGCGTGGGGAGCGAGGCCGCCCTCTGTGCTCTGTCTACTCATGTTCTTTGTTTTAAACGTATTTTAATTTTTGTTTTATGTACGTTGTCCGCTTGTATGTCTTGTGAGGGTGTCAGATCTCTTGAAAGAGTTAGAGTTGTGAGCTGCCGTGGGTGCTGGGAATCGAGCCCGCCCTAACCACTGAGCTGTCTGTCCAGCCCCATTCTAATGTTCCTGAGATGACTCCAGGTTCTTGCTCCTGCAAGGCAAGTGTTTACTGCCCAGTCACACCTAGAATATTATTATTTTCATTTTTAGCTGTGTTTATTTTATGAGTATGGGTGTGTTGCCTGAATGTGTGTATGTGTAACGTGTGTGCCCAGTGCCAGCGGAAGTCGGAGGGGCAATTGCATCTCCTGAAACTGGAGCTACGGATGGCTGTGAGCCGCTGTGGATGCTGGGAACTGAACTTAGGTCCTTGACGAGAGCAGCAATCTGTCCCAACCACTGAGAGATCTCTACAGCTCCTGAAATAATATTCCTGAGATTGAGTGTGCTCAGGCAGAGTTAGGCAGGAGGATTGCTGTAAGCTCAAGGCCAGCCTGGGCTATGCGAGACGGTCACACACACATAAGTCAGTCTGGCTGTCCCTCAGAGGTCAGAACACTGGTCCAGTGGGTGCCAAGGCGTGGGCACTCCATCTCATCTGGGAAAGCGTCAGGCCAGCCTGGCGCCAGACCCCGCAGGTCCAGTGCAGGGAAGTTGACTGTCCTGCCTCCCCACAGTCCTTCCGTCTGCAGGTGGCTCCGGGCTTCCAGACTGAAGCACCCTCTCTATAATGCACAAATGACCCGCGCGGCCGCTTCAGCAGCCTCTTCCCTAGGACTGCAGGCGCCTCTGGCGCTGGCGTCTCACAGCCATCTCTTGTTTCTTGAAGGGAAAAGGAAATCTTTGACAATGAACTCCTGGAGGAGCGGATCCGCCGCCGTCGCTGATGCTGCAGACTCCGCCCAGCCAGCGAGGCTTCCACAGCCCGTCAGACATCTGCAAGAATGTGCTAGAAGCTAGAGAGGCCTGGAGCGTGCGGCTTTCATCTGCGGGCCCTGCGTCTTCAGTCCTGAGTCTGGGAGATGGATTTCATGGACACACCAGAAGCCTGCTGGCAGCTGTGATCAGCCACTTTCTGGAACTTTCTGTGCATGTGTGCGTGTGTATGTTTGGTTTTATTGTTATTGTTATTATTTCTGAGTTTTTAAAAGAACAAATGCGTTTGAATGCACATGTGTCACGGTCACTGCACAGGGTGGCCAGCGTGTGCTCTTGGGTCCCGTGTTGCTTAGTGTGTCCACCCTACAGAAGTTTCTGGAAAGACTGCTTTGAACACACAGCTCCCGAAGCATTGACATGTTTCCCTGGCGTTGTTGTGCTGTTTCCTCTCTTCTGGTTTCTGGATCTCCTGTATGGTGCCGGGGTGGGGGGTGGGACACCCTTGCTTGGTGGCTTCTGTGTGCCTTCTCGGTGCATCTGAGGACAGGATCAGCCCTCGCACAGCCAAGCTCCGAAGCCTTGGCGATCTACCCAGATCTAGAACCCGCCCTGAGGGAGGTGGGTGGGGTGACAGCGAGAATAGGCTCCTGCACCGGCTTCCACACCAGACACAGGACCTCAGGATGGCCGTGTTGAGCTGCGTCTGCCAAGGGCAAGGGGAGAGCTGCTGCCATTGGGAGCGGGGTGGGACTGCACAGGTCGCTTAGCCAGCACCTGCTGTGTCCTCACACGGTGGGGATGGGGGTGACCCCAGAGTCAGATGGGGCGTGGGGATACCTGCATCTGTCCGCACAGGGCAGCAGGGGTGACACAGAGACCAGGGCCCGTCCAGGACAGGCCAGTGAGGCAGCGTCATCGGGGACCTAGGCTCTGAAAATTCTCTACCGTCTTTGTCAAAATCTAGGGCAGGGAGCAGTTTGAGGCTGAGTCCAGGCTGCTGCCCATGGGGAGTACCCAAGGAAGAGATCCCAGATTAGAGCATCAGAGTTGCTGCTGGGGCCTGGGGCAGGGTCCAGAAAGAGACCTGGCAGCAGGGACTCGGCTGCCTGTTGGCATTAGGGAACGGACCTGCTCCGGGCCTGTGCAGCATTGGCCAGGGGTGGGCCTTTCAGAACTGCAAGGAGCTGTGCCTGTTAGCCCACCATGACTCCAAGGCACTGGTGTGCTTGGACTAGTCTGGGTCTCCTCCCCGGGCTCCCCACCAACCCCCGCACCCCTGTTATAGCGTGTCTGCAGGCCACATTTTCCTCCACAACTGGGGGTTCACGCCTCAGGTTGTGACCTGGCCACTTTGGAGGGACAAGAACAGGGACAACTCAACCCGACGTCCTCCATGGCTCCCGCTGCACTGGGGTCATTTTCAGGGTGTCCTGGACTCGGTAGGG
>JAMJFZ010004123.1:27500-267500 GCA_026225945.1 Cricetomys ansorgei
TTTCTCTGTGTAGCCCAGGCTGTTCTTAGACTCTCTCTGTAGACCAGGCTGGCCTCGAAACAGAGGTCTGCCCGAGTGCTGGGGTAAAGGCGCGTGCCCCCACCGCCTGGTTTGTTTTGTTTTTGAGACAGGATCTCATATATCAGAGGCTGCCCTTGACGTCCTCACCCTCAGGCCTTCTCCCCCACAAGTGCTAGGGTGACTGTGGTGAGCTACTGTGCTCAACTCGGGTTTGTTTTTTCTCTAAGGCAGGGTCTTCCTGTGTGGCTTAGAGTTCTATCACACTGGTGAGGCCCCTGCCTTAGCCTCCCACGCTGGGGTTACAGACCAGCCAGCGCCCAGTGGCGGTATGGACGCCGAAGGGTGGAGGGCACGGGGTGGCGGAGTTGACTGCTGTTCAAGGACTTGGCTGTGCACTTGCCAGTGAATAGTTAAAAGACGCTTTGCTACCCACAGTCAGATTTGAGGGAGCCAGGCTTGGGGGTGCCTGCAGGCAGGCCCAGCTGTTTAGGAGGCTCTCTGCGGTCAGAGTTCAGAGCCAGCCTGGGCAACGTAGAGAGACCCTGTGTCAATGAAAACAAAGGCCCATCAGCTGAACAGGGCATTTACTTTGCTATGAGTCTATCCAAAGCCTAAACTTCTCCGATGGGGAAACCAAGGCCTGCTCTGTGCCCCCAGACAGAAAGCCTACACCGAGCAGCAGTCTGTCTTTGGTCCAAGCAGTAGGCCACAGCTGTGACCTTGGGAAGCAGTAGCCCTGAGCAAGGTTGAATCAGAGCCAGGAGGGCTGAGGCAGGAGAGACAGCAAGGAAAGCCGCTGTCAACCCCAGCCCTGGGCCTCGGAGGCAGAGTATTCCCCATATAATGATGGGAGCCTGTCACCCAGACCTCCCTCTCCATCATGCAGGGGCTGTCCTAGATGGGGCCCCTCCCCTCCTGCCCTCCAAGACAGGGTCTCACTGAATAACCCTGGTTGACTGGAACTTGCTATATAGACCAATCTGGCCCCAAACTCCCAGAGATCCTCCTGCTTCTGCCTCCCAAGCGCTGGGATTAAGGGCATATGCCATCACGCCTGGTCCTAATGACAAAATTTATCCCATGTTACTGGAAGCTGAAGTCCAAGATCAGGGCATCACAGGGCTGGGGTTTTGGGAGCTCACCGATGTCACCTCCCCCCTGTATACTTGGGATTTTCTGGAGGTTGTAACAGTGTCATCTAGGCTGCTCAGAGACATGTAATTCCCCTGCCTCAGCCTCCAAAGTGCTGGGATGACAGCTGTACATCTCAGACCTGTCTCAGACCCCCTCACAAAGGACACCCAGTCTTGCCAGCTCAGGACCCATCTTAGTGACCTCGTTGTAGCTTCTTCATGTAGTTGTTAGGCTGCTGTGCTGGCTCAGCAAGGACGAGAAGCAGGCATTTTTCACAGGTGCAAACCCTGCCAGACCTCGACAGAGGGAGCCACCGCCTGGCCAGGGTCCTGGAACCCTGAGCGTCTGAGCTCAGGCATTTTTATTGATTCAGAACTCCTCAGGTTTTCAATTGATAACACGTGCAGAGCGTTAGCAACCAAGCAGCTCCCTACAGAAATCCTGCAGACAATACAAAACCCAAGACTTAGGCAGCCCCTCACCCAACAGCGCACAAAACCGTTATTTTAAACACAACTAAAAATGAAGTTCCACAGCATCTGCATCTTTGCCTCAAGAGGGGCTTGTGCGCACAGTCCATTCCGAGCTGCTGGGGTGAAGACTCCAGCACAGGCTTTTAGAGGATATTCCAGCAGAGGGCATGGCTCCCCCCTGGCCCCAGAGCTGCCTGCCAAGGCTCTTCCTGCTTCTTCCACCTGCTCCTTGTGAGAAGGGCCTGCTGTGGACAGGTGTAGGACAGGTTATCCAGGAGGAGCTGGTGCAAGGGTCCTGGGGTGGAACAGCAGGCTGGCAGGAGGAGGAAGTGACTCATGGGGAAGGCGACCTTGGTGTAGCGTCTGTGCCGACGTTAAGAGGGGAAGTGGGCCTGGGGGCCACGCTGTTGGGCCTGAGCTGGTACTGCCCGCAGCTCAGAGCTCTGTGCTTCTCTCCGTAGCTCCCGGCCTACTTTGTGTGCGGATCCTGGGCCTGCGGTGAGTGTGCGGCCTCCTGCCGGTCATGAGGCTAAACCTAACGGGCACTAACGGGCAGCGGCAGGGCGTGGAGCCAGGAGGGCCCTCAGCAGGTTCAGCGGGCTGCCCACGCATCCTCCTCACATGGGTGCGGGGACTGTCCCGGAGGGCAGTGTCTGAGGCAGGACAGCGCTAGCCACAGCCCACACTTCCTGTGCAGCAAGGTGTTCTGCGAGGGCACCAGCCAGGGGAGCCATCTGTCCCCTCGGCTTTGAGCACCGCCTCAGATCCCGTCAGGACCATCTCTGTTAGGACATTTGACAACCAGTTGACCAGTGGTGGTTTTCAGAAGCAAAGAGGCTCTGCTCACGTCTGAGTTGTCACATGGAGCAATGGCAGCTTAGCCCCTCTGAAGACAGGGCAGCTCTCAGACTCGTGGGAGGCCCTGGGTGGGCAGGGAGGCCGCCTCCCTTGGTTCGGGATGGTGGGGAGAAGCAGCCAGCTGGGCTCTGGTCACGTCTCACCATGGTCCCGGTTTGCAGCTCCAGCTTGGACACGGTGGCCCAGGTGCGCAGGGCCCATCAGAATGTGGCCACCGATGGCCCTAGCAGGTAAGCCATGCTTTGGGAAGAGGCTGCACTGCCTCTTCTGGGGCCTTGGTTCCTGGTAGCTGCCCGCACCCCTCCCACCCCGTGGCCCCGGCCCAGTCTTGCCCCCCAGCATGACCACGCCTCCTTTCTCTGTTGACCAGGCCTAGCGTGTAGGCACACGGGTCTCAGGGATGATGTAGTTCCGTCCTGAGACCTGTCTGTCCCTCCCTACTGGGAGGTGCTCTGCCTGGGTCCCCAGCAGGGACGCTACGGCCACCTCCCCTTTTTGCCCACCTGCTCTGTCCCTAGCTCGCAGTCTGCGGTGTCCGCGGCCGGAGCCGGGGCTGTGGTCCCCAAGCCCTCCCATCTTCCCAGAAGCCGGGCTGAGTATGTGGTGACCAAGCTGGATGACCTCATCAACTGGGCTCGCAGGGTAGGTCGTCCCTCAGACCTGCGCCGCCCTCGGGCCTCTCCTGGCTTCTTCCCAGGGGGCCTCGCCTCCTCCAGCCACCACTCAGGCAGGCCGGGCCTTCAACAGCTGTGACGTCTCTTTTTTAATGTCAGGTTCTGAAAGCATGTTTTCCTTACATTCACATGCATGTGTGATGAGTGCCCGCGCACCCGTGGGTAGGGGTCAGGGGTCAGAGGGCAGCCTGCAAGGATCGGCTGCCACAGCGTGCGTCCCAGGGATGTGACTCAGACTATCGGGCTTGGTGGCCAGCACCTTTCCCCCTGTCTGCCTCAACAGCTGATAGCACCGCCTTTGTATTTATTTCTCACTTGCGTATTTATTGAGTCGGGGTTTCTCTGTGTGGCCCTGGCTGTCCTGGAACTTGCTCTGTAGCCCAGGCTGGCCCAGAACTCAGAGGCCAGCGTGCTTCTGCCCCGAGTGCTGGGATTAAAGCAGCCACCAAATGCCTTTTAAGCTTACCTCTCATGCTAGGCTGGCGAGCCGTGGGTCCTCAGCCAAGCTCCAAGATGGCCTCCCTCCCCGTGTTGTCCCAGTGCTCCCCACACCATGCGTCTCTCACACACGCGCTCTGGCGTCTGGTTCACAGTTGTCAGCAGCTGTGCCCGTTGCCTGTGCCTGGCCGTGACGGCCCGTGACTGACAGTTGCCCATTGACAGGCGTGCCCGGGCCTGCCTTGTTCTCCTGGGCTGTGCCAAGGGCTCCGGTGGGTGCCCCGCCTGTGCTCGAAGCTGCCAGGGCGAGGGTAACTGGGTAACGGGGCAGCCAGAAGGTGGCCCCGGGCCACAGCTGAGCCTCAGGGGCAGGCTCACGGCGAGCTGGGCCCACGAGGGCGGCCAGTCCAGGGATGCCAAGAGGGTCCTGAGGCTGGCTGCCGAGCTCAGTCGCTGTGCCCGTGGGGCAGAGGTGCCGGGAAGCGTGCTCCCTGTGGAGGGGCATGCGCTGACTGTCCCGACCTATGCAGAGCTCCATGTGGCCCATGACCTTCGGCCTGGCGTGCTGCGCCGTGGAGATGATGCACATGGCTGCACCACGTTATGACATGGATCGCTTTGGTGTGGTTTTCCGAGCCAGCCCGCGCCAGGCGGACGTGATGATTGTAGCGGGCACGCTCACCAACAAGATGGCCACTGCACTCCGCAAGGTACACCTGGTCCCCTGGGGTCTTCTGCCGCCAGCTGCCCTCAGACTCCTGACCTGTGTGTCTCTTAGGTGTACGACCAGATGCCGGAGCCGCGCTACGTGGTGTCCATGGGGAGGTGAGTGGTGCCCAGGGGCCTGGAGGCAGCCCCACACCCACACCCACCCACACCTTCCTCCCCATGCGTAGACTTGAAGGGCCCAGACAGCCCCAGGCCCCTTCTCCGGCTCCCACTTTTCCATCAGCAGCCATGACTCAGTGTGTCGTAACTACAGACATGCGCACTGGACCTCCTGCCCGCCCTACCTTTGAGCTACGTCCCTGGCACAGCTGCTCAGTTGTCTTTGTTGCCATAGAGGCTGTGCGGGATCCCCCCTGGAGTCCCAGCACCCACATAGCGGCTCACAGCTGAGACACTAGTGGCACACTAGCTCCAGACAATTCCAGTCTTCAAAAATAGGTTAGCGGTGTGGCGGCCAGCAGTCTGGGGGCAGAGGCGGTCAGACCTCTGAGTTTGAGGCCAGCTTGAGCTACATAGGGCTAGCCTGTCTCAAAGAGATGAATAAAAGAGGGCCAGGGTCGGGTTGGTGGAGGCTCCGCCGGCATGCAGGACGCCACCCCAGTACTAGTGACCTGGGCATGTGGCACATGCCTGCCCCCTCAGGTCACCCGCCGTTTGTGAGGCCATCTTAGATCCCACAGCCCACCCCAGGCTGATCATCAGAAATGCTTCGGCTGAGGGCATTTTGCCACGGTTCATCAGTGGCTACTTGCATCCCGCATGTACCACAGAAGGTTCTGGAAGCCCCTTTGACCTCTCCCAGTTCTTATCTGTGATGTAGGGTCTGGCCCTGGCTTTTCTCCTGGCCCAGGCCCAGGGCGAGGGGTGTGGGTGGGCTGGGCTGCCGTGGTCTGACGTGCCTCGCACCCCCTCCCCAGCTGTGCCAATGGCGGCGGCTACTACCACTACTCCTACTCAGTCGTGCGTGGCTGCGACCGCATCGTGCCAGTGGACATCTACGTGCCAGGTGAGGTCGGCCCCCAAACACACTGGCGAGACCTTGTTTCCGAGCCGCAGAGCCCAGCCTGGCTCCGGGTCCTTCCTAGACCTCCCTGTCCTAGAGGGCAGGGGGACAGATGGACATGCTTGTCCTTTCCTGACCTCCTGGGACCATTGGGTGGCTAGCTTCCCTCTGGTACTGGAGGTGAGTTCAGGATGGAGTGGGCCAAGAGGCCTAGCATAGCAGGGCCCTGTCCCTCAGAGCCACCCCAGGGTACCCCGAGAGTCCTCGGTGCGGGCTGGTGGGGTCTCAGCTGCGTGTGTCCCCCAGGCTGCCCGCCCACGGCAGAGGCGCTGCTCTATGGCATCCTGCAGCTGCAGCGGAAGATCAAGCGGGAGCAGAGGCTGAAGATCTGGTACCGCCGGTAGAGCTGCCGGCTGAGCACAGGCGTCCCGGAGTCCAGTGTGAATAAACCCCCCCTAATCCAGCCTGTGCTGTGTGGACTGTGGCCGCCGCAGGCGGGCGTGTCCTGCCCTCCCTCAGGGGGGCTCCTGGCCCCGAGGGCCTGGCTGTGGGCAATGGGAGGCTGGTCGACCTCTGCCCGCTGTGCAGCTCAGGCCTGTCACTACGCATTTCTGGGCACCTGAGGACAGTAGATCTCTCTCAGGTAAAGACATGGCCCTGGCCAGCTGCCCCTTGAGAGCTGTCGGCCTCTGAGCCGTGCAGATCTTCTCTGCTCCCAGCTTGAGCCCACTGTGACAGGCTGCAGGAGAGGTGGGTGCCTGTCCAGCCCGAGGGGCGTTTTTGTTTCCTAAGGTAGGGAGGGTCTCCTTACGCGGCTCTGGCTGTCCTGGAACTGTGCTATGTAGACCCGGCTGCGAGACCTCCAGGATCCACCTGCAGGCTGGGACGAAAGGTGCGCTCCACACCGTGTCCTGCTCCAAGGGCAGGTTTCAGACGAAAACCTAGGCTGGGCACGGTGGTGCAGGCGTTCACTCCCAACACTCCAGAGCAGAGGCAGGCAGGTCTCTCCAAGTTTTGGGGCCAGCCTGGTCTACAGAGTTCCAGGACAGCCAGGGCTACATAGACCCTGTCTCAAAAAAAACAAAAACAGACCCTACTAAAGTGGGGGCCCCTTGGTAGAGGAGACAGTCTGCTCTTCCCCACACGCCAGCCTGGCCTTGGTGCTGGGGACGGGCTCCTGGCAGAGGGCTGGCTGTGAGCAGAGGGGTCTCCAGGAGCCGAAGGCGGACATCTGAGCATACGGCCCAAGCCAGGCACTCCCAGGGCCAGGCCAGGATGGGCCCAGTTGATACCTCTGACACTAGAGAGCTGCAGAGCTGCGCTGGGAGGGGCACATGGCTTTCTATGTGTTGGGCCGGGCTGAGGGCTCACAGCCCCTGTTGAAAACGGACAATGGCTGTGGGTCATGTCTGGGCAAGGGGCAGCAGGCACCGAGGATGGGCTGGCCGCATCTGAGGCAGAGGAAGGCTCTGAGCCAGGCCTGGACCCCCACCCCCACTCCCGCTCACCGCCGACCCACCAGTCCTCTGGTTAGCATTTATTTCACCCTGAGCTCTGGGAAGGCGCAGGGCCATGCGGGGGTCAGAGTGTCACACTGCAGGGCAGCTGCCAGGCTGGGGTGGGCGCCAGCCACAGAGGCTTGAGGAGGACACAGGCTCTGCCTGCCCAGGCCAGGCTTAGTGCTTGGTGACCAGGGGCGTGATCATCTGTGGGAAGGCGTAGTAGCGGCAGTCGGCGGGCGGCACCAGCGCCATCACCTCCGTGCGGATGTTCTCTCTCCGGAAGCCCGCCTCCTGCAGGGCAGGCACCTGCGTCTCCTGTAGGGAGGGGGCACAGGTCACCCCCAGACCACGCAGGACGGGACCCAGTGTGGGTGTGAGTCCCAGCGCAGACATCAGCTTTCTGGTACCCAGGTAACCTCGGATGCTCCCAGACGGCCATCTTTGCACGGCCTTCTCGGAATACCAGCCTGTGAGCCACTGGCTGCTGTCCTGCTGGCCCAGGAGAATCTCCAAGCTAGGCACAGCCACGCAGGTAGTGGGCAGCGGGCAGGGCCGTCCTGAGGCACTGGGAGCCGCAGGAAGCCTGAGCTAGTGAGGGCCTTCCTGCTTTCAAAACGGGAAGCCACAGTACTGACCATTCACTCAAGATCTCCACCCAGGGCCAGCAGGCAGAGGGTCCTCCCCACATCACAGCCAGCCACACCCACACTCTCTGGGTCACAGCCAGGCTTGGGATAGGGCCCACCGGCTGCTATCAGGTGGTCGCACCTCAAACATGGCGGTGATGTCCGTGTACTGGGACTTCATGAGCTCTCCCCAGGACGTGAGGTTGCAGTAGGTGAGGATGCCCCCCGGCTTCAGCAGTCGGAAAGCGTGCTTCTGCAAGAGGGCAGGGCAGGGTGGAGGGCTCTGTAGCTGCGCATGCCCCGCCCACCTGGCCTTCCAAGGCCCTGAGCACCCCGGCCCCAGAGTCCCACCTTAATGAAGTTGAACTGGTGTGTGTGCCAGGTGTCCTCAGACAGCGGGTACGTGTCATACAGGATCCCTGCAGAGTAAGCACAGGCCTGCCAGTCAGGACAGACAAGACAGCCTTGCCCAAGCTCATCAGACCCGACCTGGGGCCGAGGAGTCCAGATTTTTAGTGCCCGGCCCGCAGCTGCCCTGAGCACTCCTGCAGGGCTCTGTCCTGGTGCACACTGGAGGTGCATTTACTGGGCAGGGGGCAGGGGACTTGCGGATGTGGAAGCCAGGACAACAGGGAGTCCATTCTCTCCTTACACGTGAACTCTGGGAATTGAACTCAGGCTGTCATTCCTGACAGCAAGCCCCACCAAGCTAAACGGCATGGCAGTGCAACAGTAACGGTAGGCACGGGCTGCCAAGCAGGCCCTGGAGGCCAGCACATCCCGGGAGCTGGATCCCGCTGCCAGGCTCCCAGACCCTCACCATCAAAGTGACCATCAGGCAGTGCAGGCGCCACCTCCTCCCACAGGCCTTTCAAGGGAACAACCTGGTAGAAGGAGGGGCAAGAGAGAGGGTCACACGGGGGGCCCCCAGACCTCCTGGGGGTGACTCCAGGCTGCACCCCAGTGAGAAGGTACCTTGTGTGGCTGCTGCAGGGCCCAGGCTTGCAGGCGCTGGAAGACCCCGTCGTTGCACTCAATGATCCAGTGTTCTTCTATGGGGGCCTGCTGCACCCTGG
The DNA here is from genome assembly GCA_026225945.1 of Cricetomys ansorgei. Lineage (NCBI taxonomy): Eukaryota > Metazoa > Chordata > Mammalia > Rodentia > Nesomyidae > Cricetomys > Cricetomys ansorgei. The sequence continues at coordinate 36,035 of JAMJFZ010004123.1, forward strand.
TGGCCGCGATGGCCATACCAAAGCCCACTTCCAGGACACGGCCCCCTAGGAGTACAAGACAGGACACTGCCTGGGCTGGGGGAGGGGGACATGAAGGTGGAGCCTGGCTGCCAGTCACATATGCTCAAGGACAGACAGCCTGCAGGACTGTGTGGGTGGACAGAACAAAGTAACACAGAACAGTGCCCGCCCTGTCTAGCTGCCAACCAGAGTGGCTGGCCTGGAAGGACACAGGCGGCCACTGCTCTCGGGCTTGCCCCCACCCAGGGGGAGGTCCGATCTCTGGACTCTGGGCCCCTGCCCGCGCTGTTTGTGCTGTGGCCCTTACCTGTGGGGTCAGCAAGGGTCAAGCCTGGCTCCGGGGCCTGAGGCCTGCAGACTCTCTGTGTTTCACTCTGCACCTGATACGAGGCACCCACCTTCCAGAGGTGAACTTTGAGGCCCAGGGCCCATCTGCCCTGTCTGAGGCTGGGGATCCTCAGGCACCCCTCGTCCTCTCACCCAGCAGTTCAGGGCCACTGCACCAAGACAGCTGCCTCTCTGCTCAGTTTTCTCAAGCTATTCTTAGCCACAGACCAGGGAGGCCTCGTGAGGTTCCCAGATCAGCATAAGCCCCATGCCCCTCCGCTCTGTCCCCAAGTTCCACTCAGGGCTATGCTCGGAAGACCCACTCTCCAACCCAGCCCCGGGGAATAGAGAATTCTTTTCGCCGGGAGAGGAAGTTCCAGTTCGGAGCTGGTGCTTCATGCCCGTGTCCACATTTCAGCAACGCCCTCCCTTCCGGCCAAGCTGGCCCCAAGGCAGCCCAGCGCCCCAGGCAAGGAAACTGAGGCACGCAGCACGCATGGGAACTCCTGCACGCCTGAGCTGCAGCCTCGGTCTCCTCCGCCAGGGTGTACCTCTGGAGGCGGCGGCCGCCGCCAGCGCATGCATGTAAGGGGTCTCCCAGCGCTCCATCACCGGCTTGCCCAGGATCTGCAGGTGCGTGTCGGACGCATCATAGGCCGCGGGAGCCGCGCGCCACGCGGGACCGCAGTCCTCGCCGGGCGCGAAGATCGGGCTGGCGGCCGTGGAGCTCATGGCGAGGTTCTGCACAGCAGGCCCGAGCGCGGGGCGGCGGAGCAGCGGGGCTGGAGGGGGCGGGGCGGGGCCTGTGCGCCGAGGAGTCCAGCCAAGTGCCCAGGCCGGTGGGCGGAGCCGCGGGCGCGGTGGGGCGTGGCCTGTGAGCTTGAGGGAGTCCGCCAGATGTGTGAGCGGGCAGGCGGGGTTTGGTTGTGGGGCGGGGCCTACTGAATGGGGCCGTGCTGGGGTGGGTGGAGCCATCAGAAGGGGGTGGGGCCCTGCTCTGGGTCGGTGTCCAGGGCTGGGCCGGGCCTGGGTGGACAGAGCCTGAGGGCAGGGTAGAGCTTGCAGGCTCTGCTAATGAGGCCTTCTGGCTGGAATCAAGAGTAAATTTCCGTTAGAAGCGAGTCTATGGACTGGGATGGGAGCTGCACTGGAGGGCCGGGAGGAGGCCAACCTCCGCTGTGGATAGGGCCAGGCCTGCGGGCTGGGACGGACGCCAAAGGTCGCTTCTGAGGGATGCAGGCAGGAGCCATATGTGATGGAGCCTGTGGGCTAGCCTTCTGCTAGGGGCCGGACTGGAGTCAATGGGGTGGGGGCCACCCTTCTGCTAAGTATGACAAGAGCTAAGGAACAGGGCCAGAGGGCTGAGGTGGTATCGCCCAGACTTCTGCTACAGATGGTAGGTGTTTATAGGATAGGATGAAGTCCAGTCTTCTGCTAGTGACGAGGCCTAGCCTTCTCCCAGGGCTGTGTCTAGCCTGCCAGAGGCAGGGCAGGAGCTCAGGCCTACCTTGGTGGGCCTGTGGGCTAGGTTCATTGTCTGAGGGGGAGTCAGGCTCCAGCCTTTTATCGTGGACCGGCATGGTGATGGGGCGGAGCCTAGGGGTCTGGGCGGGGCCTAGATATCTAGACATGACGTGGGAAGGACAGGACCTACATCCTGGGGGCCCGCAGGTGCCGTGCAGTGAGGGTGAGGGATGTGCAGGAAGGTGCACAGTCATGGAGTCTCCTGGGCAGGGCACCATTCATGTGCCCTTAGCATTTGGAGGGCGCGCATGACTTTCTGAATTTCCCTGGATACAAGGATGTCGCGTAGCCTTGCAGATCCTCACGTTTCCTCCTCTGATCCTCCAAGTTTATTTCTTATCTATATTTATTTGTTTATTTAGAGACAAGAGCTCACGATGTAGCCCTGGCTGGCCTGGAGCTTGCTATGTAGACCGGGATAGCCTTGGACTCACAGAAAGTGCTAAGAGTAAAGGCACGTGCTACCGTACCTGACCTGATGCTTGAAGCTAAGCCACGAGTTGGCCTGGTGTGGCCCACGCCGCCACCCTAATCCACACACAACACTTTCCGGCTGGGTCTCTCGGGCGTGCTAGGCAGAGCCATCTGATGGCTTTTCTGAGCGCTTTTGGAAGAATAAACTCTCATAACCTTCAGAATATGCTATAGCGGTGACTGTGCATGCCCTCAACTTATAGATGGGAAAGGGCTAAAAACCTGAGAGAGTGGAGGCCAGTTTAGAGTCCTCACAGTCTCCATTTGGTTTTGTGGTTTCGCTTTTTTTTTTTTTTTTTTTTTTTGGTGAGTCTTGCTCTGGGTACCACCTGTGAGCAGTGTGTTGGAAATAATCCCGTGGCAGTGTCCTGGTCCCTCCAGCCAATGGTGGGCGCCCCGGCCGGAAGCCACAAGGTGTGAGCAGGTCTAAGGCGCATCCATCAGTCTTAGATTAGAGACCTGTGAGCCGATAAGAATGAACTGGATTCTCGGGAGAGTGTTGTCAGTGGAACGTCTCAGTTTATTGAAGCAAGGGTGCTTACACATATAGGAAAGGCAAGGGAGGGTCCTTGGTGCCCAGGAACAGGCATTGATTAAGACAGGGATACTGGAGTAGCCTTATTTTCACGTGGAACTCAAGTCTAAGGGTCAAAGACCTGGAAACGACTCTCTTTCATAAGGTGTAGTCTCACAGGGAAAAGAGGAAGAGGCCTTATCAGGAAACGGGCTCAGCCTTAGGCTTCCAGCTACAGCATTCAAATAAGCACCAACCAGGCCGCATTCCTTTGCCAATGACCTTCTGTGAAGCAGGCAGTATTTAGAATTTACCTGGGTTCTGGCCAGGGCTAAGAGAGTGAGGAACAGCTGAACACCTGCTGCTCTCAGGGTGAGAATTCTGGGGTTCCAAGCACACTTTTACCCATTTTTAGCTCTAGGAGAGCCCCAGAGCAGTGTATGGGTGCCGTGCCCGTGTCCGCGTCTGGGCACCTGCGTGCACCATGTGGGTGCTGTGCCCGTGTACCTGTGTGCAGCATGTGGGTGCCGTGCCCGTGTCCGCGTCTGGGCACCTGCGTGCACCATGTGGGTGCTGTGCCCGTGTACCTGTGTGCAGCATGTGGGTGCCGTGCCCGTGTCCGCGTCTGGGCACCTGTGTGCAGCATGTGGGTGCCGTGCCTGTGTCCATGTCTAGGCACCTGCGTGCGTGTGGGTGCCGTGCTGTGTCCGTGTCTGGGCACCTGCGTGCGTGTGGGTGCCGTGCCCGTGTACCTGTGTGCAGCATGTGGGTGCCGTGCCTGTGCCCGTGTCTGGGCACCTGCATGCAGCATGTGGGTGCCGTGCCCGTGTCCGTGTCTGCGTCTGGGCACCTGTGTGCGTGTGGGTGCCGTGCTGTGCCCGTGTCTGGGCACCTGTGTGCAGCATGTGGGTGCCGTGCCTGTGTCCGTGTCTGGGCACCTGTGTGCGTGTGGGTGCCGTGCCCGTGTCCGTGTCTGGGCACCTGCGTGCATGTGGGTGCCGTGCCCGTGTCCATGTCTGGGCACCTGTGTGCGTGTGGGTGCCATGCCCATGCCCGTGTCTGGGCACCTGTGTGCAGCATGTGGGTGCCGTGCCCATGTCTGTGTCTGTGTACCTGTGTGCAGCATGTGGGTGCCGTGCCTGTGTCCGTGTCTGGGCACCTGTGTGCGTGTGGGTGCCGTGCTGTGTCCGTGTCTGGGCACCTGCGTGCGTGTGGGTGCCGTGCCCATGCCCGTGTCTGGGCACCTGCGTGCGTGTGGGTGCCGTGCCCATGCCCGTGTCTGGCCACCTGTGTGCAGCATGTGGGTGCCGTGCCTGTGTACCTGTGTGCAGCATGTGGGTGCCGTGCTGTGCCCGTGTCCGGGCACCTGTGTGCAGCATGTGGGTGCCGTGCCCATGCCCGTGTCTGGGCACCTGTGTGCAGCATGTGGGTGCCATGCCCATGCCCGTGTCTGGGCACCTGTATGCAGCATGTGGGTGCCGTGCCCATGCCCGTGTCTGGGCACCTGTGTGCGTGTGGGTGCCCTGCCCGTGTCCATGTCCGGGCACCTGTGTGCAGCATGTGGGTGCCGTGCCCGTGTCCGTGTCTGGGCACCTGTGTGCAGTGCCCAGGGAGGCTGACAGAGGCCATGGGATCCCCCTGGAACTTAGTCACTGGCAGTGCTGAAATCAAACTCTGGCCCTCTGGAGGGGCAGCCAGTGCTCTGACAAGTCTCGCCAGCTCCCTGCTTTTCGTTTCTGAAACAGGTTCTTGTGTAGCCAGATGATCTCAGACGCCCACATAGCCAAGGGTGACTTTGAATTCCAGATCCTGCTGCCTCCACTGCCAGGACCACCAGTGCGCACTGCCCAGTTTCTGCGGGGCTCTGTCTGGATGGAACTCTGTGCTTGCCAGGAGAACCAAGCTCTGCTGCTCTGGCACACTCAGGCAGTAGTGGCACATGCCTTTAATCCTAGCACTCGAGAGGCAGAGGCAGGAAGATCTCTGTGAGTTCAAGGCCAGCCTGGTCTACAGAGTGAGTTCCAGCACAGCCAGAGTTGCAGCAGAGAAACTGTCTCCAAAAACCAAATAAAAAAAAAACAAAAAAAATAACCCACAATATAAGAGGAAGCTTTATGATCCTATCACTCCAAAGTCAGAGACAGAGATATGGATCTCTGTGAGTTCTAAGCTAACCAGAACTACATAGTGAGATTCTGTCTCCAAACAAAAGCTTATAACTCTGGCTAACATGGAACTCACTCTGTAGCCCAGGCTGGCCTTGAACTCACAGAGATCCGCCCGCCTCTGCCTCCCGAGTGCTGGAATTAAAGGCGTGTGCCAACACTGCCCAGCTTTGCTTCATTTCTTATGATCTGAGCTTCTACGCCCAGCAAAGAAGTGAATTGTCATTTGTTTGTTTTGTTTGTCAGGACAGGGCCTCACTGTGCAGACAAGGTCACCCCCAAACTCACGGATCCTCCTGCCTCTACCTCCCTGGTGCTGAGATGACCCATGTATGCTGTCATGCCTGATTCACGTGGTTCTGGGGTGGAGCCAAGGGCCTATCACACGCCAGAAGCGCTCTACCCACCGGCCCCTGGCCTGGAGTCTACGCTTTAAATGGTACATTTGTTCAAAGGGCGCATGCCTGGTCTTCTGCCCACATCCTGTGCCTTGTGTCCACCCAGTCCCCTGTGCTGTTCCCTCATCCTGTCATAACAGGGTGGCAATGTCAGATCTTTCAAATATTTTCCTTTGGACCCTGAGGGGCAATTCAGCATATAAAGGTGCTTGCCAACCTGAACTCCATCTCTTGCACATTGTCCTCTGACCTCTACATGTGGGCCACCACAACATGCTTTAAAAAACACAGCCAGGTGGTGGTGGTGCACGCCTTTAATCCCAGCACTCAGGAGGCAGAGGCGGGCAGATCTCTGTGAGGTCGAGGCCAGCCTGGTCTACAGAGTGAGTTCCAGGACAGCCAGGTTACAACAGAGAAACCCTGTCTTGGGGGGTGGGGGGAAGAAGAAGAAGAAGAAAAGAAAGAAGCAATCCATGGTCTGTAGGAACAGTGGCAGCATGGCCTCCTGCAGGCTCAGAGCCTCAGCAACACCCTGGATCCCATTTCCAGGGCCTGCTTTCCCTGCAGGCCCCACTTTGCACCCCCAGCATGCGGCCAGGCCTCCTTCAAAGTTGTTGTTACTGTATTTTGTCATCCAAGAGAAACCTCATGGAGTACACAGTCCCCGAGAGAACCGCCACCTGGGGCCACTCTCCTCCGGAGCCTAGTGTGTTTTCCATCTGGGCCCTGACGAGCATCTGCTCCTGGCTCTGCACACAGCACTTCGGGACCCTGCCAGGCTTTTTGGTTTGGTGTTTTCTTTGAGAAGTTCTCGTGTAGCTCAGGCTTGCCTCTGCTCACTGTGTAGTTGAGGATGACCCTGGTACCTCTCCAGCCTCTGCTGTGCCAGTGTGACAGGCTTGCACTTGGCTGGTGTGTGTGGTGCTGAGGGTGGGATCCAGGGATCCAGGTCAGCCTGGACAGGTGCTCTGCAAACTGAGCCAGCCACAACCTTTTGTTGGCTTATTGTGTGGCTGTGGCTGTTGCTGTTACTATTGTTATTATTACTATATACCCTTTTGAAACAGAATCTCTCTTTGTAGCCCTGGCTGGCCTGGAATTCGCTGAGAGAAAGAGAGACAGACAGACAGACACGGAGAGAGAAAGATACCATCCTAAGCAGAGACAGCCAGCAGACAATAGACAGTAGTGAGAGGTTGGCTGTCCATGTTAGTGGTAATGGGGGACAGTGACTTTTTTTTTTATAGCGAGTGAACTTGGCTAACTTTTACTTCGACCCCCCTCCGGTCTTCACTGAATGACCTTGGGCAGGTGAGCCACCCTCTGTGACCCTCCGTATTATCTTCTGGGAAAAGGGAACACCGGGAGTTGACGCACGGTTCGGGGCGTGAGCTTGCAGCCTGCGTTATGCACGGGTCACTGAAGGGCGGACATAGACGTGATCCATCGCAGGCCCCCCCACGCAAGACAAGAGATTCACGAGTGGAGAAAGAGGAACCCGGATCTGCGCCTGCGCGCACCATGCACGCTCTGGCGCGCCCGGCGTTGCTTGCACGCGCACGCACGCACGTGGCTGGCTCCCTCCGCGCGCCTTCCGCGGGCCAGAGGAGGCAGAGGACTACATTTCCCAGAAGGCTTAGACTCGGCGTGGGCGGAAGCGCGTTGCTTGGCTGGCCTTGTTGCGCCGGCGCAGAGCCCTGCATCCCCTCGTAAGGAGGCACGCACGAGAGGCGCGCCCCTGGCCCCGCCCCCGGAGGCCCCGTGCGGGAGCGCGCCCGGGCGTGCGCAGGGCGGCGGCGCGGCGGCGCGGGGACGCGCGGCGACCGTTGGCGCGGAGGGAGGAGGCTCAGCGCCGCCGCCGTTGCGCAGATCCGGGCCGCGGCCGCGGGGAGGGACGAGCGGTGACCTTCCGGAGGAGCGGGGCGCAGCGGGCCGGACGGGGCGCCATGAACAGCGCGGGCGCCGACGAGATCGGGTGAGGCCACGGGGCCGGGCCGGGCCGGGAGCGAGGGAGGCCGGGGAGCCGGGCCTCTGGGGCCGGCCGGGCCGGGACCTCGGAGGAGAGCCCGGTGCCGGGGGGCGTCCCAAAGGCGGCCCCGGGGGAACTGAAAGGACCGCAGGTGCTAACTCGCGGGTCAGAGGAACGCCGAGTGGTAGCTCACGGCACCGTAAGCTAACTCGCCGAGCCGAGAGACCCCGAGACGGTAGCTGAGGGCGTGGGGGACCCCTAAGTGGAGCCCTGGAGTCAGGAAGGCACTATAGGATAATTAGGGTGCTGAGAGACCCCCACCGCAGATCCCAGGTGTCAGGGAGGCTCCAGAGATGCACCAGGGTTCTTGGGAACCCCAATATTAGATCGGTGAAAACCAGGGACCTCTAAAGAATAGATTGTTGATCAGAGAGAACCGTAGGGTGACTGTGGGGAGTGGGGGATCCTAAAAGATAGCTCACAGGTCGTGGAGACTCGGTAAGGTAGCTTAAGGGCGCTGAGAGACACCAGAGGATAGATAAGAGGCCAGAGATAGCCCCTGATAAATTAGGTTATGGGCGCTGAGGCTCCCCGAACTATAGATTACAGTTAGACCCATGGCGTAACTCAGGAATCTGAGGGGTGCCCAAACGATGCATTAGGTTGCTGGGGATACCTACATAGAATTGCAGAGATGGGGACTACAAACAATAGGTCAGGATGTTGGGGACCTCCCCAGTAAAACTCAGGGGGTCAAGGAGTCTCCAGATGATAATTTTGGAAGTTGCGGGAAAGTTCAAATGAGAGTTCAGGGGTTAAGGAGATGGTCAGATGATGGTTCATGGGATGGCAAGGCACCAAACAGTAGATAAGGTGTTGGAGGGAACCCCCCTCCCCTCTGTGGAGCCTGGGTGTCAGGGAGACCCAAAAAGATAACTCAGGCTCTGAGGAATCCTGAGGTCAAGGGGACCCCAAAAGATGACTCGGGGCCAAGTGGATGGCGGCTGTATAGAATAATTTAGGAAACTGGGGGACCCTCCTGAAGGATAGGTAAGGGTGTAGGGGAACCTCTAGGTTGAGCTGTGGAGTCAGGAAGGTAACAAAGGATAGATCAAGGGGCCGAGGGAACCCCAAAAGAAAGTCTTGGTGCTATGGAGAACAGAGCCGTAATTGTGGTTAGGGGAACAAGGGAACCCCAAAAGGGGAGCTCAGGAGGTGGGGAGATCATGCAGGCTAGCTCAGGAGGCTGGGGGATCCCCAGCAGGACCACAGACTCAAGGAGACCCCAGTGGGTAGTTGGGTAGTTGGATAGCTAAGGGACCGGGGAGACTGAGGGGGAAGGGAGAATATCAAATGGGAGCTCAGGGGCTCCAAAAGATGGCTGGTCAACCTGGGGGACACCAAAATGGAAGCCCTGAGTCAGGGGCTCCCCAAAGGATAGGTAAGGAATCAAGGAGAACTGAGTTTTTTTGTAAATTATTTTTTGTTTGTTCATAGGATGTTTGAGAGGCTAGGGAGGCTTAACTGAGCTCAGGGACATGGGGTTACCAAAGACAGTTCCCTGAGCCTGGCATCCAAAGTGCAGCCCAGGGGCTGGAGGGAGACGGAAGATGATGACTTGGACTAGGGGACCCAAGTAGGTTAAATTGCAGTGGGACTCCAAAGGGGAGCCTGGGGAGTTGACTCCCAAGGCTAGGCCAGGTATGTGTGACTCCGAAGGAATTCTCCAGTGGGTTAGGAGGACCATGGGAGGTAGACTATAACAAAGACACAAGGGTCTGGGGAGCCTGAAGGGGAAGACCAGGGGAGCCAGAAGCCAGGAAGACCCCCACCCCTGAAACAGCCCAGCAAGCTGGGGCACCTGAAACAACTAGTGCTAGGGAAGGTTGAAGGGGAGCTCAAGGCCTAGGGGGCCTTAAATAGTAACCCTCACATAGCCTGGGATCAGGAGAATCCCAAACAATAGCTTAGAATTCGGGGGTCTTTAGGTGGCACCCTGAGGCTCTCCCTGCAGGTGCAGGAACTTGGTGGGTTGGTGTGCATTGGCCAGGCATGTTGTGGGTTCATTTCCCTACCCACGGCTTGTACCACTTGAGTTGGGGGACAGTGAGGCTCTCACATGGTACTGTGGGGTGCCTGGCTTCTCTCAATCCTCCCTGTATCCTGGTTCATCTTGGGTCCTCAACAGGTTTGTTTCTCAGCCTCTGTGGGAAGAGTGACTCTGTCTGGCCCACTTCCTGAGTATTGGGCAAACTGCCTGGTGCCCTTGGTGTGGAGTGTGCTGGGTGCTGAGGACCTGGGTCCGGGGGCAGTGTGTTTGCTCATGGGGTGGGCAAGGGAAGCACATCCTGTGGGTCTGTCCCAAGGTCAGCATCTCCCTGTAAGGAAAGGGGGCTGCTGGGCATGGGCCCCAGCCATGAACTTGAGGGCTCATAGCATGGGTCTGCAGGGCCACTGTGGACCTGGGAGGCAGGTCAGAAGTTCTAGGCTCCATCATCCTTTGCAGCCCTCCCCCTGACCCCATGGACTCCCAGGACATTGAGTGAGGTGCTAGGCCCTGCTGTAGCACTGAAGCCTCTCACAGACACTCTGGACAGTGTGCCTAGGCTGGACTAGACCGGGATTCTGAGTCCCCAGGAAGCTACCCCAGGATGACACGAATTGTGGTTTTGATTTTGGTTTTTGGTTTCTCCATGTAGCCCTGGCTGGCCTAGAGTGTACTATGTAGACCAGGCTGGCCTGAAATCTACAGAGATCCACCTGTCTCTGCCTCTGCCTCTGCTTCCTGATTAAAGGTGTGTCCAACCACACCCGATTTCAGTTTACAAAGGGAGTTTTAAATTGTTTTTGTTTTAGTGCTGGGATGGACCCTAGGGCGTGGCTCTACAATGAGCCAGACCCTAAAGTTGCAGGTGTGCAGTTGCTTGCCGAGAAAGCGCAGCAGCCCTGTGCTGTTGTGGGGTACCCCATTCCCTGTGAGAGCGCCTTGCTTCCGGGCTGACTTAGATGCATGCTGACCCTTCTGCAAACTCCTCCGTAGATGCTGTCCTGGGTTTGTTGACCTGGAGCAGAGGCAGGGAGACCTGTCGGTGCCCTCTGTTGGGCCTCCACCCTCAACCCCCATTGGCTGGGCTGCTCCAGACCGTGGCAGGGTCTGCCTGTCCCAGGCCACTGCTTGCCAGGGCCTGTGACATATCTGCCCTCTCTGCAGAAGATGAATGGAGGGGAGACGATGACTTCCTCTGGAGGTAGCAAAGGGGCCACCTTGGAGTCACCTCAGACTTGAGCTAGTCCTTTTTCTTGACACAGAACCCTGGTTGGTAAGACTAGGCGGGCCTTCGACTGAGAGAAATCCACCTGCCGCTGTCTGCTGATTCTGGGACTAAAAGCATGCACCACCATTCCTGGATTTGTTTGGTTTTGGTTTTTTGACAGGGTTTTGCTTTGTAGCCCTGGCTGTCCTAGAACTTGCCCAGGCTGGCCTCAAACTCACAGAGATCCATCCACCTGCCTCTGCCTCCCGAGTGCTGGGGTTAAAGGCCTGTGCCACCACTGCCCGGTCTGAAAAGTGTGTGTGATCTGGGTTGCTGGGCTTGGCAGTAAGTGTCTCGCCGAGGCTTCTGGGAGGCCCGGAGGACTGGAGTCTCTGAAGGGAGCGTGGAAGTGGGCGCTGCATCCCGAATGCGGTTTTCTGCATTCTGGTGTGAGGCCAGCCCATGAGGGAGGTTCACGTGTGGCCCTGCTCGCTGGAGCTGTCACAGCGGCCTGGCATGCCAGGGAGGGCTGTATCTCTCCACAGAGCCGGTGACCTGAGTGTCAGGCTCACACCCACGCTGGACAGCGGCTCCTCCAGCTCCTGCGGTGACAGACGTGTGGGTAAGGTCCTCACAGCAGGCAGGCGGCTGCTGTCGATGTCACTAGAGAGCTGGAAGGCCCCTCTGTTGGAGGGGTGAGGGTCGTGCTGTCTGTCCCGTGCAGCTGTGTTCTATGGACAGATGCTGACGTCCCAGATTGGTTGAAGCCTTCTTGTTGCACCACTGGCAGGGTGACTTGCAGTGCCTGACAGGCCTGTAAGAGGAGGGGTTCAGCCTTCACGTCCTGTCCCTCCTGGAGGGTACGGAGGATCAGGGAACCTGCTGGGGGCTCTCACGTCCATCTTGGAGTACTCGGTAAAGACAGTGTCCCTCACCCCTGGGACTTCTTGGGGTAGTTTCTGTGGGAGGGTGTCCTGAGCCTGCATGGTGCTGAGCAATGGTCCAAGGTCCCCTGGGGACAGAGCCTGCAGTGAGCAGCAGTTGGGGGTGGCTCTGCTGTTGCTTCATTTGCAAGCCGTGGCTGGGCTGCCTCTGGCCAGGGCCTTTGCCCCCTGGCCATGGTCCAGGAGCTGCAGGTGTGGTGTTGTGGTGCGTGCTATGAGCCTGGCTCCCCAAGGCTCCTGAGGACCTGTCCTTCAGTCTCGGGGTCACAGGCTTGAGTGGCGTGGATGGGCGGCCAGGACCAGCAGAGCATAGGTGTCGTAAAGCTAATGTTTCTGGGGCTCCACAGCAGAGACTGGTTTACGGTTGGGTCATATGACTGAGGACCGACTGGGAGGGGGCACCAGCAGAAGTTACTGGAGATGAGTTCCCTTGCTCATCCTCCTGTCACTTCCGTCTGTGGGGGTTGTGAGCTTCTACACCACATGACCGTCTGGAGCAGGCAGCTGGGCTGCCCTGCGCACACTCGTGGAGGCTGTGGTCTGCTGTACGGACTGTGAGGTTCACCCCAGAGTGGCTGGGGTCGTCTGTGCTGCAGGAAGTCTCTTAAGTCTTTTCTGGTCTGTGGGGCCTGAAGGGAAGTGATGGCTGCAGGTTCCGGGCTCAGCGGCAGGATGTGGGGTGCAGGCTGCCCAGCCATGGCGGGCGCCCAGGAATGAGGGGTCCACCAGCTCCCCCTGGAGGCACTTTGGTCATGGCTGTAACCCATAGCTTGCCTTGCAGTGCTGTGCACGGCCGTCTCAAGCCCTGAGCCTAGATGCTGGCCTGCCAGATGCCCAGCCTGGGTCTTAGCTGGCTCCCTGGCTTGGAGGCCTGGACAGCAGGTCACCCCAAGGCTCCTGCTTTCCTTTCACTTTACTTGATTGAATGCTTGGCCCTATGTCAGGCTTAGAGGTTGGGTTCACCTGCAAAGGAAGTAAAACCTGCATCTTGGAACCTTCTAGAACCTTGTGATCATGGGCCTGTCCCGCCTGATGGACTCTCATGAGCCCACAGGAAGCCTCTGTACATGCAGGCAGGAGCCCTGCTTTCCTCAGTGAGTGATGAGCAGCCTCCTCAGGCGTGCCGTGGGGACCTAGCCTGCACAATGGCATGGCGTCTCAGACATGGCCAAAAACAATAGCCACACTGGCACCTGCAGCTCTGGCCCTGCAGAATGCTGACGTGACTGCTGCCTGAAGCCAGGAAGGGAGATGCACCTCGTCCCTCCCCTAGGTGCCATCTGCACTAGCTATGCTGCTACTGTGGCCGGCTTCCTCTTTGTTTATTGTCTGGTCTCCAACTTCTGATGCCCCTGCCACAGCCTCCCCAGAGCTGGGTCTGCGTGCCTGTGCCACCACGCCTGGCACTTTCCCAATACCTGTGTCTGGAACTGCCCCTGGGGCCCAGGGCCAGACCCATCAGACCGGTTCCTCTCCCTGCTCCCTGGGCCTCCTGCTCTGATAGGAAGCCCTGCTGGCAGGGCTGGTGTTGCCAGAGAGCTGAGCTTGCTCTGTTTTGGTTTCAGTGGGCAGTACCTTGCCCTCCCCAGGCTGTGGCCTGAGGAGACACGTGGTTTCATGTTAATGGCTGGGCTGGAACCTCCTGCATGCTTGTCCAGACCGGATCCTTTGCACAGATTTGGCTTCAGGAGGCCAGTGGGCTAGCAGCCTTGCCCTCAGCCCTGCCCAGCAGACTGGGCAGGGCACCTCTGCCACAGCACTTTGCTGTGGAGGGCCCCGTGTGGTCACCGTGTCCTGCCATGGCTGGCCCCTCGGCCACAGTGCCTTGCTGTGGAGGGCGCTCGTGGCTCATGCAGCCCACTTGCGTAGGCCTCAGGTTTCCAGTCTGGCATGGTGTGGTTGGCTGGCCACAGGTGGCAAAGGCATGAGGTTCTGGTGTCTCCAGCAAGGAGTCCCTTCTGTCTGGGAGATGCCTCAGCCTGGAGAACAATGGCTGTGCTGGCTCCTCGGACCCTTCTGACTTGTCACAAGTGTCCCGCCTAGGGTCGGCAAGCAGAGCTTCAGTGTGGCAGCTCCAGGGGACAGACTCCCCCTGCCTCCTGGGCATACCTCGTGCCCCAGAGTCGAGGAGGCATTGAATGACTCCCAGTCCCCGAGTGGTTCAGGTGACCGCGGGACTGCGCATGCGTGGTGCTGAGGCCCATAGGCCATCTGATACAACTGTTTCTCTCCGTGCTGGGTGAAGCTGTCCCCAGGGACTGCGCTGTGGATATGAGCCTGGGTGTGTTGGGCCACGGCGTCGTGCTGAGGCTCCGTCCCCCACTGTCGTCCAGCAGCCTATGGGGCCATGTCCTAGCTGTTGGTCTTTCTCTAGTTGGCTGGGCGTCTCTTGGGGCTGCGCTGTAGACCCTTTCCTGATGGTGAACTATCTGCAGAAGCTGCGGCAGTGTGGCCTGTCATGGTGGCTCTCTGTTCTGGCAGTGACTGACAGGGCCAGCCTCTGGCAGCAAGGCCATTTCTCATGTCGGCCATAGTACAAAAGCTGAAAGGTCCTTCACTGAGCATGCCCTCTTCGTGTGGGTCTGGGTGACACCCCTAACAGGATCAGCTGACCTGAGCCTCCTTTCTCTGCAGGAAGCTCTTCGTGGGCGGTCTGGACTGGAGCACCACCCAAGGTAGGAGCTGTGGCTTTCCGCCGTGGCGGGCATGGCTCTGATGCCATGGACCTAGCCCGGTGTCCCTCTGCAGAGCTTTCTCTAAAGCCTTTCGGGCCTGGTGGTGTGGGATCACGCTTCTCCATCCCTGCTCTCCATCCCCTGCAGTTAGCCCACCTTTCCTAGCACAAGGCAGGCTGATCTGCCATGGGAGTTCTCCTGGGCATCCTAGCGCCCTGTGCCCCCGCCCCAGCAGTTAGCTGCCAAGCAGCTTGGGGAGGCTGGTGCTCTGCAAGGGGCTGTGTCTTGTGTCTGTGTGTGTATATCTGTGTGTGTGTCTGTGCCTGCGTGTGTGTGCGTCTGTGTGTGTGTCTGTTTATCTGTGTGTGCACGTGCACACGCGTGCGAGCTTCTGCATATTTTGTGTGCATGTGTGCTAAGACTGTGCCTAAGCTAGGGACTTGTGTGCTTTTGTTCCCGTCTCCGAGCAGAGACTCTGCGCAGCTACTTTTCCCAGTATGGCGAGGTTGTGGATTGTGTCATCATGAAAGATAAAACCACCAACCAGTCTCGAGGTTTTGGGTTTGTCAAGTTTAAGGACCCCAATTGTGTGGGGACAGTGCTGGCCAGCAGACCACATACCCTGGATGGCCGGAATGTAAGTGACTTTCTGGGCCCTACCCATCTTTGTCCCCGTTTGTCTGAAACAGTTGGCTGTAGGGTTCAGGCTTGAAGATGGGGTACATTAGGGGTTGGGGCTTTGAGGTGACAGGCCCTGGGGTGTGAAGGATGCTTGCAACAGTGACTGATGCAATGAATGCCCTTTCAGAGGAGTAGCTTTCTGCTCACATCTCTGGCTTGACATCTCCCACAGATTGACCCAAAGCCATGCACACCTCGGGGGATGCAGCCGGAGCGAACGCGGCCCAAGGAAGGCTGGGTAAGGCTAGGCTGGGGGGCCACCATTATCTCGTGTCGCTGATGCAAGGGAAACGGGGTTCTAGTGGATGCTGGAGCCAGGAGAAAGCCAGGGCCTTCACCTCGGGCTGGGTGCGGATTGTCAGTAGTTGCCTCGGGTAGGCTAGGGTGCTGGTGTTCCTTAGCATCAGGAGCCCACCACCTGCCCAGATGTTCGTACTGGCGCCACGCCTCAGCATTCCCTGCCGGGCAGCAGACTGTGAACTGTGCCTTCGCTTCCGCCTCTGTGCGGCTCTGCTGTGCGGGCGGAGCTGGCTGCTCGTGTACCCGGGATGGCTGCTCTGTGTTCAGGATGGCCTTTGTGAGTGGTTCCTTTGTTTGGTGAGATGGTCTCAGCTTCTCAGGAACTGCCAAACCCCGATTACTTTCCAAATTGATTTGTATTTTGTTCTGGGTGAACATCTTTGCATGCGTGTCTGCTCTGCTTCAGTGCCTGGTGCCCACGGAGGTCAGATGAGGTTGCCAGGTCCCCTGGAGCTGGGGTTGTATCGGTTGTGAGTCATGTGGGTGCTGGGGATCGAACCCCAGTTGTCTGAAAGAGCAGCTAGTGCTCTTACCTGGTGAGCCATCTCTCCAGCCTTTTCCTGTTAGGACATCTCCCTGGTGGGCAAGCTTTCAGATCTAGGCCCAGTGAGTTGTGACTGTTGACAGCCCCACCCCCTTTTCTTTTAAGAAAGTCATTTTCCAACCCCAGAGAGGTTGTAAGCCTAGCCGTGCATGCCACCTTACCTGGCTGCAGCTGCCACACAGTGCCCTTGCCGGGTGCGCCTGCTGTGGGCACCATGAGACCGGCTGGCTCTGGCTTCTGGGTTCTGCCCTGTCCGTTACGTTCTGACTCCTCAGTGTGAACTAGCCTGGGTGGGACACACTGTCACTAGCACAGTGCTGTGCTCCCCTGAAGTCCAGTCTTACCTTGTAGCCCAGGCTAGCCTGGAAGCCAGGATCCTCCTGCCTTAGCTTTCAGTTGCTGGGACTCTTAAAACCAGCTCAGAAGTTGAGCATCTCTCTCTCTCTCTTTTTTTTTTTTCTTTCCGAGACAGGGTTTCTCTGTTGTAACTCTGGCTGTATTGGAACTCACTCTGTAGACCAGGCTGGCCTCGAACTCACAGAGATCCCTTCTGAGTGCTGGGATTAAAGGTGTACTTGAGACCATTGCCCAGCTAGCCTTTGTGTTTAACATTGCCAAAATCCCCGTCTGCAGTTGGAATGGAAGTCATTGGTACACACCATGTGGTCGGCCCTGGCTTCACCCCAAGCCCTGGAAGATAAAGAACCAAAACCAAAACCCTTGAGCAGGGTGCTCTGTAGCCCAGGCTGGCCTCGAGCTGGCAGAGATCCACCTCCCTCACATTTCAGGATTATTGGGGTTTTTGTTGTTCCTAATTTTTTAAAAATTCCTCTTACTTGTCCTGTGCCCGTGGACATGCATGCTGCAGTGTATATGTAGAGGTCAGAGGACAGCTCAGAGGAGTCGTTCTCTCCTTCCGTGATGTCATCTCAGGGGTCAAAGTCGGGTTAGGCTTGATGGCAAGCCCGTGTCCGCTCACCCCCCTGTCCTGGCAGCCCACAGAACGGGCTTCTGGTGTGCTTGTGACAGGCTCTCAGGCGACCTCTGCAGCGACCCCCACACCCACCATCCTGCACTCTTGCATGGTCCGAGGCAGAATGTGTGGTGGCCTGTGTTCAGCCTTGGGAAAGTGCTGCAGGCGGTGGCTGTGCGCTGCTGGGGCGGCTCACCAGGGAGACACAGAGGGCTTCATAACTGCAAGCCCTGCCAGACATCAGCAGAGGGAACCACTGTCAGGGCCACTGCCACACTCACAGTGGAACCCTGTCTCAGCTCAGCCGTTTTATTGATTCAGAACTTCTAGGTGTTCTGCTGATGGCACGTGCAGATCATAAGCAATCAAACATCCCCATGGAAATCCAACACCTTTAGACAACACAAAACCCCAAGACCTAGGCAGACCTCACCCGACAGTGCACAAAAACAACAGCAGGCGCCTGTCTCCTTGTGTGCCGAGAGCAGAGATGTTGTTTCAGGATGTGGTCTGGCTTTAGCGGACCCAGGACCGGTATACCTGGGATGGATAGGTGGGAATGGGAAGTGCACGCCTTCGGTCCTGCTGCTCGGGAGGCAGAGGCAGTGGGTGTCTGGATGTTACCGTCAGCATGGTGTACACAGTGAGTTTCAGGCCAACGAGGACTACATGCGAGCCCTGAAGTAAAAGCCGTGTAAGGGGTGGGCGTGTGGTTCACATCTGTTCTAGCATTTGAGAACCCAAGGCAGCATGAGCTGCCTTGAGCTACCATGAGCTGAAGGCCAGCCTGGGCTACATAGTGAGACTGTCTCAAAAAGAAGTACAAAGACATTGAAAGGGCTGGGGGGGGGCTGCATGTAGGGGAGCAGTCTGCCAAAAATCACTGATCCCCTCCCTCCTCGACAGCAGAAAGGACCCAGGAGCGACAGCAGCAAATCCAACAAGATCTTTGTGGGGGGCATTCCCCACAACTGCGGCGAGACGGAGCTCAGGGAGTACTTCAAGAAGTTCGGAGTGGTGAGCTCTGCGTGCCACCGTGGCCACTCCTGGCCATGCCCCTGCCCTGCGCCCCACCTGCTTCTTCCCATCAGTGTTGTTTGAGGCTCTGGAGAGTGAGGCAGTGGGCAGTGAGGAGCTAGCCGTGCCTGGAAGGCCTGCTGCCTGTGGTCAGGCTGGCTCTAGTGAGGCCAGGTTGCCTGAGCCCCATGCCCTGAGCACCTGGGTGTCTGCCCATGTAGGGTTCTGCAGGAGCCACTGGGCTCCTGTGATTCTGCACTGTCCCACGTAGCATCTCCAGAGGCTGGAGACCCCGAGTGTGGCCTTGCCTCTGCAGCCAGGCCAGAGCCCTTTGCTCACTGTCGGGTTCCGAGCAGCTGAGTGGGGCGGAGGACAGTAGGGGTCTGAACTGCTAGGCACTGCACTGGGGTGTGATTGGGTGTGGGCATCCTGGTGGCCCTGGGGTGCCGACTCCTGGGTTGTGTGTCCGTCAGGCAGGGCAGAGCACAGGCCGGGGAAGACTGCCTTGGTCTCCCAGACCTCGTCCCTCCTGGGATGTGCAGTCAGGATCACAGTTGCTGGTCTGCTAGTGCCCTGGGACCTCCTGCAGCTGGGGCTGGGTGGTCGAAGCCTGCCTCACCCACCCTTTGTCCACAGGTCACCGAGGTGGTCATGATCTATGACGCAGAGAAGCAGCGGCCTCGAGGTAAGGGCTGAGCCCGTTTGCCCCGACCCATGTCCTCCCCTCAGATGGCAAACTATCTCGCCCCAGACAGGCCAGGGTCGGATGCTGCACAGCAGTGCCATTGGGCCACGTCCAGACACAAGACTGCTTCCCTCTGCAGCACACGTGGTTACCACGTTCCTGTGGGACATTGACCGCCTCACACGATATCCACACGGCTCTGTTTCCAAAGCTCTTCCAAAGCACAGGCTTCTCACCCTTAGCTGCCCCAGTGTGCCACGGTGACCGCCCGCCTGGCTCAGCTAGGCCAAGCAGGCCCTAGCCTCGCCCGGTCCCCTAGCTGCCTGCACTTCGCTCCTCGCCGGCAGGCACGGG
Organism: Cricetomys ansorgei; assembly: GCA_026225945.1. Taxonomy (NCBI): domain Eukaryota; kingdom Metazoa; phylum Chordata; class Mammalia; order Rodentia; family Nesomyidae; genus Cricetomys; species Cricetomys ansorgei. Next base: position 54,854 of record JAMJFZ010004123.1, read on the forward strand.
TGAGCACTGCTCTCAGCCCTTCTGTTTTCATGGCCGTCTCACCCTCAGTTTTGGTTGAGTGTCCAACTTGTGTCCCACGCCACAGGACCCCACCTCACACAGCCCTGCTCCCTGTGCACTCCATGTCCCTAGGCCCACACAGCCTCCATCCCCGTGTCCCCTGAGCCAAGGTCCTGCGCAGGCGCCCGCCGTGCGCCACCATCAGGAGCATAGTTTGCCATTTGAGCCTCCTCCACTCGTCCAGGACGCACTGCTCACTCGTGTGGTTTAGCTGTTAAGTCTTAGTCTTAATTTACGGTAGACATACATGCTTAATGACGTACGTAGTGTCATAGAATATGGTACCGTTAAGTAAGCTGTCTCCTCTCTCTGTGATTGTCTGTGATTAACGATGTCTCTCTAGATCTCTCTCCAGGTGCTAAGTTAAGTCACACAGGTACAGGCCCGCCCGCAGTCAGAGGACGGAGCGGCTTTGCTCCCGTGGGGTGTAAACGAAGTTTCAGTGTGTTTGTTCCGCTGCTGCCTCTGACACAGCGTTGTAGACAGCCTGCCCCGGCTCCTCCCCCACGACCCACGGCCTCTTGCACTGTGCCCGGACCCAGCCAGCCCGGTGGCTTCAGACACTCCCGCCGTCTGAGAGAATGTCAACTTTTCACATGTCTTCATCACTATGTTGTGTTCCAAATGCTGCCTCTGACTTTGCGAAGCCTCGGGGTGTGGGACTCTGAGAGCAGCTCCTAGTGCTCCCGCCCACGGCTGGCGCAGCTGCCGCCGCCCTCGCCCAACCCAGCCGGGCCCAGCTAGTGTTGCTGACCCGTGCTGGGGAGGCAGCAGGAGTTGGGCCGAGAGCTTTGGGGCTGGCATGTGAGCTTGGAGGTGTCCCACTGGGTGGCAGGTAGCAGTGGTTGGGTCAGAGGCCCCACAGCACCTCCTGTCTTCTTGGCTTTGCTGACTCCTTGAGGGTCTTGGGGGCCTCGGTGTCCCTTCTCCTTCCTGTTCCCCGTCTGCTGACTTCAGACAGCGGGGCGTCTTGTCCCGCAGCCTGCGGGCTCCTCTCCTCTGTCTGTCTTGTCACTTCAGCTTCTCCAGACCCCACCTACCGTTCATCTGGCTTCTCCCTGCCCTGACACATCTGCGTAGGACAGCGGCAGCCCCTGGCCCACCCAGCCGCCCTCTCGTCTCGCCTCTGCCCTCAGCTCCTTTTCTTCCTGCCTCATCTTCTGCCCTGTTCTCTTAGGGCTACGCCCCTTCCCTGCTCCAGCCCCAGCACCCATCTCATCAGCTTGTGGGGCTGTCCCCAGGCCACTCCTCCCAGCTCCCCTGTCACAGTGCACAGGGACCCTCGTCACATGTCCTTCTGTCTCTGCTGTAAAGTTTTCTCGGAGCCCTTGGTGCTTCTGTCTTGAGCCTTCCCCCCCCCCCCCCGCCCCGCCCATTTCCCTGAGGTCTCTGGAGCGATCAATGGGCCTCAGTGGAGGCCAGGCGCCCTGTCCCTCCTGCCCTTAGCCGGGTGGCCGCGCTTGCCCTAGACCAACCAAACTTCGTTTATACTGCCACTTTCTTGTGTTTGGGAAATGCTAAATTTTTTTTTTCCTTTGAAATTTTCTTTTTTTGATGACACCATGCCTCTTGCTGTTGCTGCTGACAGCAGAATTTGACCTGCTGGAACCCGTTGTGGCCTGTATCTTTGTGTATTACCTGTAATTTACCTATATCATATGCATAGAGGAGTAGGATGTTAGCCATAGGACTCCGCGGGCTTAGCCAACGGCGTTGGGTAAGCCTGGCGAGGCGCGATAGGAACTGCACTCGGTACCGCTTAGAACAGCGGGTGGCTGCTGTCAGCACTAGCTGCGAAGCGAATTGCAAACCTCGGGGGAGAAGCTGGGTTTCAGAAAAGCAAGCGCACACCACATGCTCCCCTGCTGCCTCTCAGGCACCCCGCTCCCCGAGGCCACACTCAGCCCGGAGAAGGGTGAATGGCACCCATTGTCCCCAGCCCGACCGAGGGCCATGGCCCTTCTGCACACAGGCTTTGTCTGAAACCCAGCTCGCCCCCGGGGCCGCCCTGATACTGTTCATCATCCTGTTTTGTGTCACACGCCCTGCTACCTTGATTCACTCTTCGTCGTTGGCTAGGTTTTGGATTTATTACTTTCGAGGACGAACAATCAGTGGACCAGGCTGTCAACATGCATTTTCACGACATCATGGGCAAAAAAGTGTGTAGTTGTAGTTTTATTTTACCTTAAGACTAAGCCAAGCCTTAGGCAATGAGGGGTTTCACTGGAAAGTGGGGACTCCCCAGCAAGACATCGGGGGCCACTGCCCCTGGGCAGGAGGGATTGGGAAGAGGGTGGGGTCCTGGGAGGTGGGGGGGCCTTCAGTGAGACCCTAGCGTTGCCTCAGGCTCGGTTCCCATGACCACTCCTTCAGATGTGGCCCAGCCCCTTGTGTAACTGTGACCTTAATGTGGTGAGCAGGTGCCTCCCCAGCCGAGGCTCAGCTCCAAACTGAGCGCACTAAACATCCTGAAGGATTGGTTCTCTGTCGGGTCACTTACTGTGAAACTCCGGGACCAGCCACATGCTCTGATAGCACTTAACCACGTGCAGTCAAGTGACCTCTGGTGTTCCGTCTTCATACTGTGTTGCTGCCAGAGTGGGCAGGGCGGGCCCAGGGCCTCCCCAGATCTCAGGCCTCCGCGCTCTCCAGCCGCATGCGCAGGTTCCCATGTGGCCTTCCTGAAGGCCACAGCAGCCATCTTAGCGTGCATGACTGCCCTGGCTGTGTGGGTCGCTAGCCCTGAGACTAGATCCACTAGATCCACTAGCTCCACTCCCGAGGCTGCTTGTGCTGGCCCCAGTACAGAGGGGCAGGGTGTCTCCTGCTGTGGGAGCACGCAGCGGCCGGGCGCAGGCTGCGGCTTTATTTTTCCTAGACAGACCCTGTGAGATGGCAGTCAGGCTAAGCCAGCATGCAGGCCTTGGGGCACGGCAGCTGCCGGCACTACAGTGCCGCCTGTGTGCATGAGGAGGGCCCGTGACAGAGTAGAGAGGGCCGTGTAGTGGCCCTAGTCCCACGCCTGCCCACTGCTGACCTTCACTGGTCACTGCAGCCCCTGGGGACTCCAGGTGTCCGGAGCTGGGCTTGCGTGGACTGAACCTCAGGCCTGAGAAGGAGCGGCCCGAGTTCTTCCCTTCTTGGGTGCACCTGCCCTGCCGCAGGAGGTGTCCCAGGGGCTGCAGGCTCATTCGCTTAGCCTTGTGCTTGCTGCACATTGCCCCCGGCCTGGGCGGTGCTTCCCATCAAATTCCCACCGTCAGGGCCGCCCTTGGGGGAGCTGGCAGTGGGTGGGTGGGCTCTGAGTGCTTCATGTCCCTGCCCCAGGCTGGCCTTGGAGCCTGTGTTCTGGGCCTAACCCTCATACAGGCGGCCTGCCAGGGGCTGCTGGGAGTCAGTGTGTCCTCGGTGGACAGTGAGGTCGCCCTTGCAACGAGGCTAAGTAGGTCAGTCAGGCCAGCTTCTGTTAGGGCCCTGTCTGCTGTCCCCGTCCCCGCTGGGCCGGGGCTGGGCTGCTGCCAAACACAGTATGAAGGTTGCTTACTGATCCCAATGTCCATTTTATTGCATGTTTGTTGACTTTTTGTTAGCTGTACCGTAAGGCTCTTACATCCATCCCCTCTGACATTCCTTTGAGTTAACTGAGATTCTTTAAGCATTAGCCTGGGGAAGGTAAGTCTTTATCTTCCACTAGACATTTTAAATAATTGAGTCAAAGCCAGCGTGTTTCTCAGGTATGCAGGGGGGTGGGGCTCTCCGGGTGGAAGGAGACTGCCTCTACTCTAAGCTGGGTACCCTTCAGTGCCCTTCTGCGGCTCTCTCCCAGGGGCTCTTGGCCTTCTGCTGCTTGCAGTGGGGGGCACAGGGCGTCTTCCAGATGCATCTGGTGTACCTGAGAAACATTTTTATACAAAAAAATTACAGAGCAAACTTTTTTTTATTATTTTAAGAAAGAAACCTACTGGCCTAAGTAAGCTTTATCTTAAGTACTCACTCTTAAGTCGTAAGGTGCTAAGTGTAGTCATAAGTCACCAAGGGTGTCTGAAGGGCAGGGGCGTCACCGCGGCTTCTCCCTAAAGTGCACTCGGTTTGTTTAGGTGGAGGTCAAACGGGCTGAACCCCGGGACAGCAAAAACCAAGCAGCAGGCCAGCCAGGAGCCAGCCAGTGGGGCAGCCGCGTGGCACCCAGTGCCGCCAACGGCTGGGCAGGCCAGCCCCCGCCCACATGGCAGCAAGGATATGGCCCCCAAGGTAAGGCTGGAGCCCCACTCCCACCCCCACACCTAGGCAGGGGGGGTTTCTCTGCTACGGCATCATGGAGGTGGCAGCGGCGGGGCTGGCAGGCTGCAGGAGGACTCGGGCCGGGTCCTCCAAGGACATGTCATGTCACTGGCCAAGTGTGTCACAGTGGCTGCCTGGGGCACCCGCGTCCTCGGGTGTCTCCTATTTTCTAGAATTTTCCTATTTGGTCTAGGTAGAGCACGAAATGTTTTCCCCAATGCCGGGGACAAACTCAGGTCAGAGGCTGAGTTAACACCACAACCAAGGGAATAGTTTCCTTCACCTTCCATCTGGAGACAGTTTCACTGTGTAGCCCAGGCTAGCCTTGAACTTTGCAGCCCTCCTGCCTGCATCTCAAAAGGCCATGATGGCAGGCTTCCACCACTGAGTTACCATCCTCATGGGTGAGGCTGACTCCTTGACCACCGTGTGTTCTCTCCTGACGGCCCTGCCGGTAGCTCCACCCCTTGTGATGCTAAGCGTGTGCAGCTCCCAGTGCCTGGCCCGCACAGCTCATGTCACCAATGGCGTGGGCAGGGCTTCACCGGGAGGCTCAGCTGCCTCCGCAGGGACTGGATCACTGTCCACATGCTGTCTGTGGCACGGGGCCCTTCTCATGGTGTTTTCCTTGTTCTGACAAAAGCAACTCAGGGAAAAGTTGGTTCTGGCTCACAGTTTGAGGGCGCCTGCCGTCCTGGCAGATCAGGTGCTGCGGTGGGCAGTCACATGACCTGCTCCATAAGCAGCAGAATGCTGTGTCCTGGTGCTCGGCCCCTTCTCTTCAGTGGGTCGGAGACGCCTGCAGATGCCCTTCCCTCCTCAGCAGACCTCTGGAGAAACTTGTTCATGCCCATGGGGTCGCTCTGACAGACTAACGGCAACCTCTCTTCTGTTTCTGTCTAGGAATGTGGGTGCCAGCAGGACAGGCCATTGGTGAGTGGAGCGCGCACGCAGACTGCCGTGCTGTGGCACCGGGGTGCAGGGAGGGGCTGTGGGTTTGACCTGTGTCTGCCCAGCGGCCTACCCCGCCCTCTCCCTCTCTGTTGCAGGTGGCTATGGCCCACCCCCTGCGGGCAGAGGAGCCCCGCCCCCGCCCCCACCCTTCACCTCCTACATTGTATCCACGCCGCCTGGAGGTTTCCCGCCGCCACAGGGATTCCCACAGGGCTATGGCGCCCCGCCACAGTTCAGTGAGTGCTACCCCAGCCCAACAGACGGCGTGCCAGCCGTCACCCCATCCTGCTGGGCCGAGAGCGACCCGGCCCTCATCCAGCGGCCAGAGTTGACGGGAGGTTCTGGGACTGCTGGGCTGTGTTGCAGGCCTGGCCAGCCATGTCTAGTCCAGGCAGTCGGGCGTGGGGCACCAGGACACGTGCTGATGAGCCTGTAGCCCACGCTGTCTGAGGCACAGGTGACCGACTTAGCGGCCTGATGCTGCGTGTGGTGGAGGCTGGGGCCTCCTGGAGCTAGGCTGGCACTCAGTGAGGAGCTGCATCTGGCCTCGGTGGGGCTACCTGTGGCTTCTGTGGGCATGTCGCCTGAGCGGCCTGTCCTTCTGTCTCCTTAGGGTGGTGGCCCAGGCTGAGTCCCAGCTTGCTGGGTGTCTGGTGGGATGGGATTGGTGGCTGCTAGCCACACTCAGGTCTGCAGCTGTCACCATCTGCTCATGTCGCGCTCTCCTGTCCCCCCAGGTTTTGGCTATGGGCCTCCGCCCCCACCTCCTGATCAGTTCGCCCCTCCAGGGGTCCCTCCTCCGCCTGCCACCCCAGGGGCTGCCCCGCTGGCTTTCCCGCCACCTCCGTCTCAGGCCGCCCCCGACATGAGCAAGCCCCCAACAGCCCAGCCGGACTTCCCCTATGGTCAATATGGTGAGTGGCTGCGGCTCGCCAATCCCAGGCAAGCCAGGAGGCAGAGAGGTCACCGGGCTGGCTTCTGGACCCTGTTCCTTTTGATATCCGCGTGGGGCTGCGGGCTCCTTTGTCAGGGTGACCCTAGGCTCTTGGTGCAGCCCGAGGCTGGCCATGGAGAGGGTCAGGTGGGGTCGTGTGATGGCTGCGTGCCTTTCGCTGGGCTCTGTCTGCTCTCGCCCGCTCAGCCTGGCTCACCAGGACCCTTCCCAGACCCAAGTGGCCTTCTGCCCTGGCTTCACTCAGACCCATACTCACGTGCTGGGCGTGTGCCCGCAGAGCCACGCCCTCAGCCTTACTGTATGTGTGCACGTCTGTACCGTGGCGTGAGGGCAGTCGAGGACACCTTGGGCCTTGCGTGTTTGGGATGGAGCCCACGCCATCATGCATGACAGCAAGGCCTTGCCCCAAGTCTGGCTGTCCCTATTTTCTCGCTCTTCCACGAGTCTGTAGCCCAGGCTGCCTCAGCCCTCCGAAGGGCTCTGCGCCTGCCGTGCTGTCCATGGCCAGCTGTGTTCTGCCACTGCTGCTTGTTGGGGTATGTGTGTGTGGCTTTTGGGTTTTGAGGTTGTTATGGTTTGGTTTTTGGTTCTGTTTTGTGTTTTTGAGACAGGGTCTCAACTCTGCAGCCCTGGCTGGCCTGAAACTCTGACCAGGCTGGCCCTGAACTCACAGACATCTGCCTGTCTCTGCCTCCTAAGAGCTGAAATTAAAAGTGTGTGCCTCCATGCCTGGCTTCTGTTTTTTTAGAATGAATTTTTCATTTTAGAAATTATTTTATGTGTGCTTGGGTGAGTTTATGCATGCAGGGGCCCTCTGAGGCCAGCAGAGGGCATCAGACCCTACCCCCTACCGAACTGGAGTTGCAGGTGGTTGTGAGCCACCAGGTGGGTGCTGGGTACTGAGCCTGGGTCCTCTGCAAGAGCAGCCGGTGCTCTTAACAGTGGGGTCATCTCTCTGGCCCCTTTCCTGCGGTTTTCAGGCAGGAGTGTAATGTACTGGGATTGTGTTCACAGCCTGGTCACCTGAAGTTGGTATTTGAACACAGCAAATCCCAGCTGCGCTGTGGCGGCAGGCTGAGTCTGCATGGTGGTGCAGCGCTTCAAGTTGGGTCACCCTTTGGGGTCTGCCCTCGTCATAGGTCTGGGTGCATGCGAGTCCTGGGTCTCAGGGTACCTTCGCCTACCCGTTGTCGGCAACTGTGGCCTCCCCCTGTGGAGCCTGGGTGCACGTGCTGGTGTGGTTGGAGGTCTGCCCAGGTCCTGCATGCTGGGGAGGGAGTGGCGGGACATGGTCTGTCCCTTTCACAAAGCTTCGCAACTTCGCAACGCAGACATTAGCTGAAAGGGCTGATGGGAAGTTAGATGAGACCCCCCAGACTCTGGTGTCCTGTTCCTGACACACAGGCAGCTCAGGTTGTGCCTTAATGTGGACTGAGCACCTGTGAGCCCTCCAGGGACAGGCCACCATGGACTCCGTGGCACCAGCAAACCCCAGGCCTGGACACTGGCCCCTGTCTTCGGGACAAAACCAGACAGAGATGCAGAGCTGTGGGCAGGCCACTGCCCCGACCCTGCGCTAAGCGGCCTCTCTTCCTGCAGGTTACGGTCAGGACTTGAGTGGCTTCGGCCAGGGCTTCTCGGACCCCAGCCAGCAGCCGCCCTCCTACGGGGGCCCCTCAGTGCCGGGCTCGGGGGGCCCCCCCGCTGGTGGCAGTGGCTTTGGACGCGGGCAGAACCACAACGTGCAAGGCTTCCATCCCTACCGGCGCTAGCCAGGGGGACGGCGCCAGGGCAGGATTCGGGACTGGTGAACTCGTGACAATCACACACTCGGGACAAAATAAACGACCACTCGACCTGGGGGGGGGCAGCGGAGGCCGCGCATCTGGACTGAGGTTTTAAATATATTTCTTTTCTCTGACCCATCAGCACAATAAAAACACGTCACTGGTTCAACAACAGGGTTTAAAAAACGCCTTCAGCTTTAATTCAGAATTTCAGGTTTCTTTTTCTTTTTTTCTTTTTTTTTTTTCCTTTTTTGAGATTATTTTCCTGAGCCTTTTGTTTTACCGTATATTGTAAACTTTTATGTTAAAGAAAAAAATATACATTTACAAATTGTGAGATTTTTAAGAGAAATTTTCTACGATGTATACTGGCTTATTTTTTAATTTAAAGCAGGGTTCGGGTGCGGGAAGCGGGGCCCTGGCTCCTGCCAGCGCGGGCTGGGGCGCGGGCAGAGACCACTGCGTGCGTTTGGTTTTTTGTTCATTCCTTGCTTTGAGCGGCTCATGTGGCTGCGGGTGCCACAGGCCCCTGGCCCAGGTGGCAGTGCTGACGTCACCGGTGGCCTGGGCCGACACAGGCGGCGGGCAAGGTCCTGCTGGAGGCCCCTTCAGCAGGATTCAGGTTCCCATTGACCAGTTTGACCCGGTTTGAATAAAGCAGCGTGTTTGGATCAGAACCTGCGTGATGTCTGCTTCCCTCTACCCTTCCCTGTGCGCTTCCGAGGGCCCATGAATCCCAGGTGGGCAGTGGGGTGCACTGGTCTCACGTCCACAGGCTGGTTCTGAGAAGTATCTGAGCCTGCTGCGGCCCCCTGCAGGCCCGAAGTCTATTAAGTCCTGGCACTGGGGTGCTTGTGAGCGCCATGTGGTGCTGGGGACTGCGACCGTCCCTCCAGCCCCTTAACTGCACCTTCTTATTTATTTAAGAATGTGGCCAGGCGTGGCAGCTCTCACACAATCCCAGCACCTAGAAGGCAGAAGCAGGTAGATAGCTGAGTTCAAAACCAGCCTGGTCTACATTGTGAGACCCTGTCTCAAAAACGGCTAAGACTCATCATTTTCCTCTTGTGGAGGACTTAGGGTTCAATTCCCAGCTCCCACTTGGTAGCTCACAACCATCCAAAGCTCCAGTTCCAGGGCCCTGTGGGTGCTGCACAGCTGTGGTGCAGACATCCCCCACACCTCACCACACCACCCCAGACTACTCCTCAGGAGTTCAGAGTCATCCTTGGCTACCTAAGAAGCTTGAAACTTGCCTGGGCTACATGAGAATGAATCCCGCCCCTCTCCCTCCCAGAAAATACAAGACAACCTGAACCTGTCCGTATCAGAGGGCCTGAGAAATCGAACCACAGCTCCTGGGAGGGGCCAGCACCCACTGCACACTGGAGATGGAGACGGGGCCTGTGTGGTCCTCGTGCAGGCGTGTGGAGCCAAGGGGGGCCTGCCTACCCAGAGACAGATGGGCCAGGCTGTGCCCGGGCTGCCGGCACACCCTTGTTCTTCACAGGGCAGGTGTTTTCTGCAGTTAGTGGCTCTTAACGTGAAATTGCAGATTTCCTCCTAAATTTGTGTATACATGTGAAAGTGATTGTGAGGTAGTTACCAGGAATCCTCAGCTGATCTTCACCTTACTGAATGAGACAACGTCTCACTGTGGAGCCCTGGCTGTCCTGGAACTAGCTCTGTAGAGCGGGCTGGCCTTGATCACCTGCCTCTGCCTCCAGAGTGCTGGGACTATAGACGTGCACCACCACCACCTGGCGGGCATCCCTGTTTAATTTTGAGATAAGGTCCTGGCTAACCTCCCGCACAATAGTACTAAGGATGACCTTCAGCTCCTGCTTCCGCCTCTGGTACTAGGACAGACGTGAGCCGCCATGGCCTGTGTGTGTGTACCAGGTGCCGGGTGTCAGATCACCTGTGATTAGAGCTGTCTGACTGGGCAGCTGTTGGTGCTTGAACCCTAGTTTTCTGGACGAGCAGCCAGTGCTCTTAGCCACTCAGACCTGCGCTTTGTGTTTGACATGAAGGTCTCCCCGTGTTCCCTGCCCGCCTCTCCCCCCCCCCTGCCCCGCGACCTTCAAACCCATGGGCTCCAGAACCTCCTGCTTCAGCCTCCTGCATAGGTGGGAGAGAGGGCTGATTCCATTATCCTCACTCTAGTAACCAAGTAACCGACCCAGCCATACACTAAATTAGTAGCTTGCTTTGTGGCCTGGGGAAGCCAGGACCCTGCCCCCACCCTGCTGTTAGCTCCTAATCATACCTAAACTAGCAGGTGGGGGCACTATGTAAATGCTGTCGACTAGATTACAGTGTGCGCCTGAGGTAGCCACGTGCAGGGAGCGCCCCGTCATCCCAGCACTCAGGAGGCTGACACGGGTATGTGTGTAGTTAGCGCGCTCTCTCAGGACAGGGTGTCCATGTAGCCCAGGCTATCCCAGAACTCACATAAATCTACCTTCTGAATGCTAGCATTAAAGGAAGACTCACCATTCCTGACCTAGGGAGATCGTGAGTGAAACAAAAATCAAGAAACAAAAAAGTTGCCCTCTGTAGCAGGGCTTGGTGGCACAGGCCTGTCTTCCCAGCACTCTAGGGGTGGAGGCAGAAGGATCAGATTTGAGGTCAGCCTGGGCTACAGAGTGAGTTCCAGGACAGCCAGGGCTACGACAGAGAAACTCTGCCTCAAAAAACCTAAAAAAATTAAATATACAGCTATAGATATATTCATATAGAGAGACATATGTATATGTATACATAAAGGAATATATATGTATGTATGTATGCATGTGCGAAGTCAGGCAGGAGGCAGGAGGATTGCTGTGAGTTCGAAACCACCCCCAAAGGATCTACACACCCAGAGCGCTCCTCAGCTGTGCTCCGCCCTCCGCGCGGCAGGGGGCGCCCTCGCGGCTCAGGAAAGCGGAAGCGCTTGTGCGGCTGGGGGCGTGGCCTCGCGGCCGAGCTCGCGATAACTGCGCAGACGCAGTCAACGCTTCCTTTTCCTGCCAGCCGCCAAGATGGTGAGTACGCGGGCCCGGCCCGCTCGGCGCGGGGGTATCCGCCGCCATCCGCCCGGGCGCCGTCGCGCGGGAGCCCCGGCGGCTGCTCGGGGACGGAGCGGTGTGCTCGGTCCCCGGAGGCTGCGATGGAGGGTGCGGGGCGGGCCGCGTGACCCCGCCGGGCCGCCGTAGCCCCGGCTCCGCGGCTCCCCGGGCCTCTAACCCGCCTCGCTCGTGCAGGCCGAAGTGGAGCAGAAGAAGAAGCGGACCTTCCGCAAGTTCACCTACCGCGGCGTGGACCTGGACCAGCTGCTGGACATGTCCTAGTAAGGCCGGGCCCTGGGCACGCCGCCGGCTGCGTTAGCCCAGGCTGGCCCTGCCCTCCACCTCCAAGCGTTAGGCTGTCCGACTCGGGGCCGCTCTCGTAGCCCGGGCTCCCCTGCCTCAGTCTCCCGGGGGGTGCAGCCCGGGCTCCCCTGCCTCAGTCTCCCGGGGGGTGCAGCCCGGGCTCCCCTGCCTCAGTCTCCCGGCGGGTGGCGGGGCGCAGCCCGGGCTCCCCTGCCTCAGTCTCCCGGCGGGTGGCGGGGCGCAGCCCGGCCGCCCGTGCTCACCCCGCCCCGTCCGCAGCGAGCAGCTGATGCAGCTCTACAGCGCCCGGCAGAGGCGGCGCCTGAACCGCGGCCTGCGGCGCAAGCAGCACTCGCTGCTCAAGCGCCTGAGGAAGGCCAAGAAGGAGGCGCCGCCCATGGAGAAGCCCGAGGTGGTGAAGACGCACCTGCGGGACATGATCATCCTGCCCGAGATGGTGGGCAGCATGGTGGGCGTGTACAACGGCAAGACGTTCAACCAGGTGGAGATCAAGGTGAGTGCGGGGCGGGGGTCGCGGGGAGATTCCGGGGGGGGGCCGGGGTCCCCTCCCGCCGCCGCAGCTCACGCCCGCCCCGCGCTCCTCCCGCAGCCCGAGATGATCGGCCACTACCTGGGCGAGTTCTCCATCACCTACAAGCCCGTGAAGCACGGCCGGCCGGGCATCGGGGCCACCCACTCGTCGCGCTTCATCCCCCTCAAGTAGCCGGCCAATAAAGACTCTGTCTAGTCCTCCGCTTCCGCTTCCTTCGGGGGCTGGGATGGGCGGCCCCGCGCGCGGGCTCGGCCGAGGGGGTGGGGGTGGGCCATCGGGGGCTCCGAGGAGCGTCGGCCTCGACCCTGTCGCCTCGCGCGTCCTGGGACGGCGAGTGCGGGCTGCCGCACCGGTGAGTTCTGGTGCCCTCGGCCATCACCAGCGCGGCACGGCTGCGGGGTCCTGACGCCCGAGCGGCCCCGGCTGGGGCGCAGGGGAGCGGTTTCCCGGCGCCATGGGCTGCATGGGCGTCCATACGCCCAAGTGACGCCTCTGCTTCCTGCGGTCTGGTCATGACCTCGCCGGCCTCTCCCTGGGCAGACCCCCAGCCTGTCCCCAGGGCCGGTTCTCATCTCCCGGGTTGGCTCTCCCTCAGCCACCGGGCAGCACCTGCACACACTTCCTGTGGCCGCTCAGTGCCCAGCGGTTGGCCTGGACTACATCCTCCAGCACCGCAACAAATCAATGGCTGTCCTGCCTCAGTCTCCCGAGTGTACCACCACGTCCCACTATTTACTCATTGCTAGGCAGCCACGGGCCAGGAGTTGCACCTGATTGTCCATTGCCCAGGGTCGAGCGCATGGTGTGTGTTTGGTCACGTTACACGACAGGCTCAACATCGGTGACGTCCTCCCTGTCCAGCCGCCCCTATTTTGTGTCTGTCGGGGGAGGCTGCCTAAGCCTGGGCAGTTTGTGTCTGCGGGGCTGGCTGTAGGTAACTAAGATGGCTGCTTCCTCGTGACCCGCACCTGCTCGCTGCTCTCCGGCAGCGCCACTGTGGAAGAGCAGAGTTGCTGCGGAGGATTCTTGTCCCTCTCCCACAGCCTCAGGCAACACGGAGAACGCTCCCCTAGGCCTTGAGTTCCCCGCGGTAAGGGTGACAGCTCGGCTGCTGAAGGACTGGGATGAGACTCGGCTACAGGTTCCCGCCATTGCGCAAATAGGCCTTTGGATGAGGGGTGGAGTGTTTCTAACCCTGAGGAGTTTCCGCGTCCATAGAACCCCGAGATCAGATGTTCGGGGTTCCGCCGTCCAGCACGCGCTGGCCGCGGCGGGTTGCCTCCGCCGAGGTCTGGCGGGGTTTGCGCTACGAAAGCCTCGTCCTCCCTGCCGAGCCACGGGCCTGCTGCAGTCCTGGCCTTGGACACAGCGCGTCTCGGCGAGGTGGCGGCACAGGCTCCGGCCGGCCGCGGGGTGGCGCTGCTAGCACGGCCTCTGCCCCGCCCCGCTCTCCCCCTCCTCGTCCGTGTGAGCCCCTCGGGGTCCCCTGGGGCCATCAGAGATGGGCTTTGTCGCCCTGGCCCGGGGGGTCCCCGTTTATACTTGTATCCTCAGAGTTTCAGTAGCCCTCCCCAGAGACGTGACACCCCCCCTCCCGCCCTGTCTATGCGCAGGCGCACTACTCCCGCCCCCCATCCCCTGGGCCGAGGGCGGGGCGTGTGCTGTCCAGCGGCCGCGGCTCCATGGGGCTTTTGGGGCTCCTAAGCTTCCTGAATTCAGCCTTCTTCGGGGACCAGGTAGGCTGCACCCTAGGGTGCTGGTCGGAGACGAGGGTGCGGTGCGACCAGGTGGGGTCCTGACTGGGACCTGTGAGGACACCCGGCTGGGGCTAGCGGGCTTGTTGGGTCGGGGCTGGGGGGCTTCGTAGTTGCTCTAGAGACGGTTGCCAAGGAAACCGCCGGGGTATGTGCACGGGCTGGGCTCCCCTCCCCTGTGCTGCCGCGACCCCTCCCCCGTCCTGCGCAGGCGCAGGCCTCAGTCTTTAAAGGAGCATCCCTCTGCGGGAGACCCTCGCTCTTCCCTCCCTCCTCTCCTTGAGGACACGCAGATTGGGGACAGACGGCTGCAACCGGGGGGCACCCGAATTCAGGCTCCAGCCAGCGCGAGACACCGGGCGCGACCACGCCCTGCGCCTCGCTAGGCCTCAGTTTCCCCGTGGACAGTAGGGAGCTAGGGCCGGCCCGCTGACTGTGCCATTCTTAAGGTTCTGTTCTGAGCTCCGCGGTATTGCAGTTCCGCCTTGTAAGGGGAAACTGAGGCTGGTACGCAGAGAAGCAACCCGAGGTCACGTGACTGAGCCAAAGACGAGCATGTGTGCTGGGGGTCTCAGGAGGGCCTAGGCTGTCGGCTTGCTCTCCTCTGGGGAAACTGAGGACCATTACCGTGACCCAGCAGCTACGATCTCCTGCTCTTTGGGGCTGTGCCCGGTCACCCTGCCATGCCCAAACGATGAGCAGCACGTGGGCACCCACCTGCCTCCGCGCCCACTCCACACCCAGTGGAGCCCGCTTGAGGGAGGGGGATGGCGGACGCCTAGGGGACACACCGGCAGCCTTCAGACTCCGGAGGTCCCCTGACCTCTGGAGTGTCACAGAGGTCCCAGGGTGCATAACGCCTGTTGGGAAGCCCGCAGTAACCCGGATGGGCCCAGCACAGCAGGTGCAGGGGCTCTCACATCACCGGAAGGTCAGGCCTTGGGTACTTGGTGACAGGGGTGGGGTTGGGGGGCTAGGGCTGGATTCCAGAGGCTCCTATGACTTCAAAGTGTCTGGTGATTCGAGGGTCACGTCTGCGGCTCCTCCAGCAAAGAGGGGACAGGAGTGAGGGTGTAGGCAGGCGTCGGAAGGCCCAGCCTCTCTGGAGCCTGGCTGGGGCTGGTGTGAATTGAAGCGGTGTGTTTCCTGGTTCAAGCCTCAGTTTCTCTGTATAGGAGTGAGTCGCCAGTCTCCCCTCCCCCCGCCAGCCCTTGACAGAGAGGACCTTGCAAACTGTGGTGTTCGGGGAGGGAATAGAGCAGTTGGGACTTACTTCAGAAGGACCACCAGCCAAGCTGGGCACCCAGGCCAGAGACAGTGACTCCCAAGGTCACACAGGGAGGTGGAGGCAGAAATGAGTCCTGCAGCCAGACCCACCCCAACTTCAACCCCGCTCAGCTCTGAGCTCTGAGACCCTTCCCTGCATTCCCAGCCTCAATGGCTTGGCTGGCTGAACTCCATGACCCCCCACTCCAGTGCTGCACCAGAGACCCACCATGCCCAGATCAAGGCCCCCACCCCACTCTTTAGCGCCAGGCACGTTCCCTTCCTGCCCTCGGGCTGGCTGGTGCGCCCCACCACACCCTGCTTCACCCCTTTTATTTTTGAAGCAGGGTCTCGCCCTAGCACTGGCTGGTCTTAGACTCCCTGCAATCCTCCTGACTCAGGCCCAGTGCTGGGCTGAGAGACACGAAGAACAGCCTTCCTCGCTTCCAGCAAGGACCCCTCCGCCATGTCCTCCCAACAGCAGGAACAGCTGTGTCCGACTGGAGGCCTCCGACCAGCCAGCTGAGGCCTCTGTGACTGCAGCCGCTTGAGCCTCTGGTGGAAAGTCTTATGGCCCTCCTGGTGCCCTTGGCTGTTACGCCTTGGAACCCTGGGGGCTTCAGGGAGGGTCCTCTGGCTGACCTGGTGTCCCCGTGTTGCCTTCGCATCCACAGAGAGCCCGTGGGTTTTCTGAGTCCCCAAATGGGAAAATACCACAGAAGTCCTCTTGCCCAGCACTGACAACCTTCATGTCCTGTGGGTGGGGCCGGCAGAGACTGTAGACCTGGGATGCGTGCGAGTGCATGTGCGCGTGTGCGCAGGTGCAGGCAGTTGCCAGAGGTGTGAGATCCCCTGGAACTGGAGCTCTAGGCAGCTGTGGGCCACCGGACCCAGATGTTGGGAGTTGAACTTGTGTCTGTGGGGGAGCAATACTCTTCATCACAGAGCCATCTCTCTGGCCCCCGGGCTCAGCTGGTCGAACACTCAAGGGGACCCCTCGAGAACCCTTTGGACACCAGGAAGCCAGAGACAGAGAGAGATCGAGGGGGACATAGAAATAAGGACGGAGAGCCACGAGGAGGGACTCTCACGAGAAATGGCAGGCCCAGGCCCTGACGCTCTGCGTGTGTGTGTGTGTGTGTGTGTGTGTGTGTGTGTGTGTGTAAAGATGGGGGGCTTGCCAGTCTCTCCCCGGAATGCCTGCTGATCTTGTTGCCAGCCCCTCCTGTCTTGACACCTAGACATCTGGCCGGTGGGTTAAGTGGTCCTCTGCCCCCTCCCCCATCACCCCTCCCCGGATTTTGGTGTAGTATTTATCAATTTGATGTTTTGCAATGGGGTCTTGGTTCTCGGGACGCTCCATTTCCCCTTGGTAAGGGGTTTGCCAATCCCCGTGCCCCCACCCCAAACCCCTGAGCCCCCCCAGAGGAGGCCTGATGCCCCGCGGTCAGCACGGGTCCCCGCCCCGGGTTGCTATTGGCTGTTGCCATGGCACCAGCTCGTCTTCCCGCGCCGCCATTGGCCCCAGTGCCTGCATCCCGCATCCCGCATCCTCCCCCGCTCGCTCGCGGTGGTCTCGCCCAGCGCCGGGAGCGGCAGCGCCGCCTGGCCAGGCCGGGACCGGTCTTTGTCCCTCCGAAACACCCCCTCTTCCTGTGCTGCTGGGACCCCCCCGGAGACCTAAGCACCCCGGGTCTGGGCTGCAGGCCTGGCCAAGAGGAGGGAGGAGGCCCTGGGCCTCACAGCTAGCCCAGATGCAAGTAAGCAGAGCGTCTTCCCTGGGCGGAGGGCAGGGGCGCGACCTGCCGCGCCCTGTCGGTACGGACTCAGATGCAGAATAGGAACTGAGGGGAAACTGAGTCCGGGCGCGGCAGGCGTCTGAGTCGCAGCGGCTGCACACACACACACACACACACACACACACACACACACACGCACACACACGCTCCAACACCCGGATCCTTGGGAAATGATGCATAAAGGATGGAGATCTGAGAGCAGGACGCTGTGCTGCGGTGTCTCTGGGGAGTCGCCGTGTGTCTCTGGTCCGTTTCTTTTCCTCTCTGTAAAGGGGTTGGGGTGACAGGGATTCGGAGAGGATTCCCTCTGAGTATTGTGCTCCCCACCTGAGCCTCCCTCCTCGGAATCAACCCCGGTAGACCTACAGCCAGTTACTGCTGTCTCCCTGTCGGTCATCTGCCAAGGTGGCCCCTTGATGGAGCTTTGGGATGGGGGGGTTCTGTAGGACATGGGGGCTACACGAGTCAGGAAAGGCGGTCTCTGTGGCCTCCTGGGCAAACCTCAGGACCAGGGCGTCTTCACTCCCAGGGAATCCGCGTGTAAGCGTGGCGGGTGGTGTCAGGGATTATCGCCAGGGCGCTGGGGCGCCATGGGGATGGCGAGTACTGTTAGCTTCCCCTGGAGGGGAGTGTGCATTTGTCATGTCGCAGGCAGGGAGAGGCTGGTGGGAGTGGCCTGCTGAGAGCCGTGTAGAGTCCTGGGGGGGCAGGGGAGGCTGGATTCAGGTGCACCCAGCGTGGGGGAGGGTCAAGATAACTGGATACACTGGAGGGAACCATCGAGTGTGGACCGCGGATGTCTGCGTAGGTGGGAATGTGGGGTCCTGTGTACCTGCTGAGCCGCATCCCTGTCTCCTGGCTGGGCATGGCGCTGTGCCTTCAGCTCGGACCTGGGACTGGATTAGATTTGAGCCTTGCTGCTAGCTGGGTTGCCCTAAATTTGGCTTGGGTAGGATTAGCATCGAGGTGAACCCACCTCTGCACTGGGTCCTCCTGCCTGCCCTTTGGGGCGGCCAGGGGTGGATTTTCTCCACTCGGATGGACACACAGAGGCATGGAGAGAGGACAGGTCTGGTTTCTTAGTCTTAATTTTTGGTCTTTTGAGACAGTCTCATGTAGCCCAGGGTAGCTGTGAGTTGGATATGTAGCCTAAGCTAGCCTTGAATTCTTGATCCTCCTGCCTCCTTCTTCTGAGAGGAGGGCCACCAAGCCCTAAATACCTGGACCTCTGACCATCGCGGAACACAGGCTGGGTCCCGACTACACCTGTCTTCTTCCTCCCATCCCCCACCCCAGCCCTGGGCCTCAGCTCCTCTCTCTCCCACAAACAGCTGAGATTTGTGTCCTGTTGTAGGAAGATGCCAAGGGCATGGCTGGGTCCACAGCAGGTCCTCGGGAAGGACGGACAGAATGGCGGGGGTGCTGAGACCCCCATGCCCTGGGGGATCTCAGGGTGGGCAGGGGCTTTCCAGAGGAGAATAACATGAGCATTAGCTTATGTGTGTTCAGGTGAGGGGGGTAAAGGAGCAGGTGTCACCTAACCAGGGGGGGGGTGTGGTTGCTTCGGGAAGGAGCCTCCAGGCTGGCAAGGAGGGGGAGGTGGCAGAAGGGAAGAGATGCCATTGGTGGGCTTCAGACAAAGGCGGAGGGAGGGGGCTCTCACAGATGGAAGGGAACAAAGACGGGAGGGGGATTGTGGGGGGTTCGGGGCACTGTGGAGGGAGAGCCCAGCCGAAGAGGAGGCGCTGGCCAGCTGGACGGAGGGAGGAGGCTGGATGTGAGAAAAAGACAGGCAGGAGCACAAAGAACTGGGCTGTGACGGAGCTGAGGGGCACGGTATCCAGGCCCGGGGCTGCCCAGCCATGGATGGAGCCACCGGGGACCCTTTCATGAGCGGAGGGACGTGGGGCTGCAGAGGGCCCCAGCCTGGGACTCAAACCCCTGGGACAATCATGGTGAGCATGAGTCCTCTCCACCGCCCTCCCTGCCTCCTGCTCATAGCTCCTTAGCCAGGGCCTCCCCAGGTTCTGGGCCAGCCAGGGACAATCTGTGCTTTGGTGGCAAGTGGGGAAATCAGTCCCGTCTGTCTGTCTGTCTGTCAGCTTCTTCTGCATCAGTCTGTGAGCTTGGTGGCCACCAGATGGCCCATCCACCTGCTGACTTTAGACTGCCAGGGTGACAGATGTCTGTGTGTCCCTCCGTCTGTCTGTCAGTGCGGGTATCCGTGAGTCTGTCCATCTGTCCACCCAGTTAGCCTCGTGTTTGATAACAGCCATTCAAGGGCTCCCGTCTTCCATTCCCCTCCGTCTCCATGTCTGTCCCAAATGCTGGCTCCCAGGTGACAGGTTCACATGGGACAGCCATTCCTGCCTGGCCTGCACACGCAGGACTGGCAAGAGGACCGGGCTTGGGTCCAGGCCTCTCTGAAGGGGGAACGGGTGACCCACGCCCACTGGTGACCCCTTGGCCCCAGGCACTGCAGGAGTTGAAGATGACCAGCTCCGTGGCCTCGTACGAGCAGCTGGTGCGGCAGGTAGAGGCTTTGAAGGCAGAGAACACGCACCTGAGGCAGGAGCTGAGGGACAACTCTAGCCACCTCTCCAAGCTGGAGACAGAGACCTCAGGCATGAAGGTGAGGGCCTGCCTGGAGAGACAACCTCAAAAGCACTGATGTCTTGGGAGGGCTGAAGGAAGGGTCTCTGGGGTACCCTGGGCCACCCTGATGCCCACGGCCCTATTCCCACAGGAAGTCCTCAAACACCTCCAGGGCAAGTTGGAGCAGGAGGCCCGGGTGCTGGTGTCCTCCGGGCAGACGGAAGTACTAGAGCAGCTGAAAGGTGGGTGAGGTCGGGTCGGGCCTGGCCTGCCCCGCGGCCAGCAGGGAGACAGCGGGAGCGGGTGGCCGGCCTTCACCGTGACTCCTTCCCTCCAGCTCTTCAGACAGACATCAGTAGCCTGTACAACCTCAAGTTCCAGCCACCAGCCCTGGGCCCGGAGCCTTCCGCCAGGACCCCAGAGGGAAGCCCGGTGCACGGCTCTGGACCGTCTAAGGACAGCTTCGGGGAGCTGAGCCGGGCCACCATCCGCCTGCTGGAAGAGCTGGACCAGGAGCGGTGAGACGGCCTGGGAAGGGACCCGCCCCGAGGACCTCTGCCCTCTGATTGGCTCGCTGGCCTGTGGCCCCGCCCACGCCAGCCACACCCACCTCTAGGCGCGCTCCCTGTCTCTCTTGCTCCCTCGCTCTCTCTCCACTCTATCCCCCCACCCCCACCCCAGGTCTGGAGGGCAGAGGCTGTGCGGACATTCCCGGCTCCTGGGAGATGCCCCCACCCCGGGTCCGAGACATACAGGCGTCTCTAGGGACAGAGTCGGAGCTCAGAATCAGGCCTGAGGCCAGAGCTCCTCAAGGAAGCCTTTGTTGCTGGAAGGACAGAAGCCCAAAAATTCTGGGCCTGGGGCCAGTGGAGAGGGCAGCGCGGGACCCGGCTCGGCTGGGCTGCACGAGGCCGCCCATGGGGCAGCTCGACGCTCCGTCGGCTGGGCCCTGCGGCTCCCAGGCCCTGCTCTGTGAGATGGGAATGGAGTTTTGTTCGTGGTAGTTGCTTCTCTTTTTTTTCTTTTTGGCTTTTCCCCAACCGCATTTGGGGGTGGGACACGTGTGTGAAGTCAGAGACACCCGGAGATCCGGGGGCTCAAATCAGATTGGCCATCTTGGTGACAAATGGCTTTACCCACTTAGCTGATTTCCCCGCCTCTTTAAACAAAAGTTTTAAGGAGAGGGGTCCAGTGTACATACAGTCGAGGATGGTACCGGGAACTGGAGTGACAGGGTTATGAGGAGGGACCTCTGGGCCTGAGGCCTGGTGTGTCAGCTGCAGGGGATGGTTGGTGGTCGTGGAGTTCTAGGGCCCTGTCATCCT
Source organism: Cricetomys ansorgei (assembly GCA_026225945.1). NCBI lineage: Eukaryota > Metazoa > Chordata > Mammalia > Rodentia > Nesomyidae > Cricetomys > Cricetomys ansorgei. The sequence continues at coordinate 75,542 of JAMJFZ010004123.1, forward strand.
CTGAGACGAGGGTCTCCCTACAATTCTCTTGTCTCTTATTTACTTACTTATTGAGACAGGATCTCTCTACACAGCCCTGGCTGTCCTGGAACTCACTCTGTAGACCCGGCTGGCTTCGAACTCACAGAGATCTGCCTGCCTCTGCCTCTGCTTCCCATGTGCTGGGATTAAAGGCGGGCGCCACCACCGCCCAGCCCATTTTGTCTGTTTGGAGACCAGGGTCTCTTAGACCTTGGCTTTGCCATGTAGCCAAGGCTGACCACGACCCCTGACCCTGAAGTGCTGAGATGGCAAGCACACAATTCCCAGCCTTGTGGCTTTATGCTTTTCGAAAAATTACACTTATATTTATTTGTATGGCTCTAGTGCGGGTGGAGGTCAGAGGGCAACCTTCCACCATCCGGGTTCTGGGGACAGAACTCGGGTTGTCAAACTTGGCCACAGCGCCTTGTGTGAGACAGGATGCACTTGTGGTCAAGGCTGGCCTCAAACTCTGCTATCCTCCTGCCTCAGCCTCCCTATGGATGGCTTTTTCCGCCTTTCCAGTTAGCTTTTCTTCACCCAGCCCGTCCCTCCAGTGCTCACCTCACAGCTGGGAGCGGGGTGGCGGTCCCTGCGAAGGCCACCTTAAAGGCCCCCGCGCCCTCCCGCAGGTGCTTCCTGCTGAGCGAGATCGAGAAAGAGGAGAAGGAGAAGCTGTGGTATTACTCGCAGCTGCAGGGCCTGTCCAAGCGCTTGGATGAGCTGCCGCACGTGGACACGGTGAGCCCCTGGGCGCCCCGGCCAAGGTCTGGGGAACGCGGGGGACCGGGCGTCGGGGAGGCCGGGCCGCGCGCCTCACCGCAGCCCGTGGCCCTCCCAGCAGTTCTCGATGCAGATGGATCTGATCCGGCAGCAGCTGGAGTTCGAGGCCCAGCACATCCGCTCGCTGATGGAGGAGCGCTTCGGCACCTCGGACGAGATGGTGCAGCGCGCGCAGGTGCCGGAGGGCGCGCCGGGTGGGAGGAGTCAGCGGCAGGGCGGAGACTCCGGAGGCGGAGTCAGGGGTGGGCGGGGCCATCGGGGGAGGGGCCAGCCTAGTGAGCCAGCTGCCTTCCCCAGATCCGTGCTTCGCGCCTGGAGCAGATTGACAAGGAGCTGTTGGAGGCCCAGGACCGGGTGCAGCAGACGGAGCCGCAGGTACCAGAACCGGCGGAGCTGGGGCCCAAGGGTGCGGACACTCCCCTTCCCGCCCCCAGGACGCGGCGAGTGCGCGTGCGCACTGAACCCCCAGGCCCCCGCTCCCCCTGCAGGCTCTGCTGGCGGTGAAGCCTGTGGCCGTGGAGGAGGAGCAGGAGGCAGAGGTCCCCACGCACCCGAGGATGGCACTCCTCAGCCTGGCAACAGCAAGGTGAGAGGGGAAACTGAGGATGGGCTGCCCCGGTGGCGTGGCGTGAGGGTCCCCCTGTACTGAGGCTCCCTGCGAGGTCTGGGTTCTTCTGAGACGAGGCTCGCTGTGGAGCCCTGGCTGGCCTGGAACTCGCTGTGTAGACCAGGCTGGCTTCATACTCAGAGATCCGCCTGCCTCTGCCTCCTGCTTGCCGGGATTAAAGCGCTCTACTTAGTGTCTGTCGGCGCATGCGTGGGGAGGGGGTCGCTCCTGCTTTTGGTGGGCGTGGGGAGGTCAGAGGACAACGTGCCAGTCAGGTCTCCCCTTCCGTCATGTGGATCTTGGGAACCGAACTCGGTGGTCCGATTCGGTGGCAAGTCAAGAGCCTTTACCGACTGAGGCGTCTCACCGGACCCGGGGGACCACCGCACACCCCAACTGTGCGCGGAGCACGGCTCCCAACGTGAACCCGCCCTCCCCGCAGGTGGAGGTGGTGTTCTGGCTCCTGTCCATGTTGGCAACACGCGACCAGGAAGATACCGCACGCACGCTGCTAGCCATGTCCAGCTCGCCGGAGAGCTGCGTAGCCATGCGCCGCTCGGGCTGCCTGCCACTGCTACTCCAGATCCTTCACGGGGCCGAGGCCGGGGCCGGGGGGCGCACGGGGACTCCCGGGGCGCCCGGTGCCAAAGATGCGCGCATGCGCGCTAACGCGGCCCTGCACAACATCGTTTTCTCCCAGCCGGATCAGGGCCTGGCACGCAAGGAGATGCGTGTGCTGCACGTGCTGGAGCAGATCCGGGCCTACTGCGAGACCTGCTGGGACTGGCTGCAGGCGCGCGACAGCGGGGCGGAGGGGGGTGCAGGAGGCGGTGAGTGTGCAGCGCCCCCACGGCCTACATAGGTTTGGGGCAGGGCCACCTCATCCAGGCAGGGGCTCTACCCCTGACCACGCCCCTAGATCCTCAAGGCGGGGGCTCTACCCCTGACCACGCCCCTAGATCCTCAAGGTGGGGACTGTACCCCTGACCACGTCCCTAAATCCTCAAGGTGGGGACTCTACCCTTGACCACGCCCCCCTAGATCCTCAAGGTGGGGACTGTACCCCTGACCACGCCCCTAGATCCTCAAGGTGGGGACTGTACCCCTGACCACGCCCCTAAACCCTCATGGTAGGGAATTCCAGTTAGGGGCTCCACCCCCTGACCACGCCCCCAGCCCCTCACTGGGGGATTCTAGGCGGGGGCTGTACTGCTGAGGTAGGCCACCAGTCCTCCTTTCCTTCCGAGACAAAGTCTCACCAATTTGTCTAGGCTGGCCTTGAATGTGATCCTCCTGCCTCAGCCTCAGGGAGCTGAGGTCCCAGGCCTTGTGCCACCAGCCAGCAGCTGGTTTCCTTGACCGGTCTCTGCTGTGCAGCTGCAGCAGCCCTGCTGCCTTGAGAGACCTAGTGCGGAGGCCATGACTCGGGAAGTGTGTGACACGCCACGCATTTTGAAGCAGTAGAGAGAGACGGGGGGGGGGGGGGGGGGGAGGTGTGAACCTGGGTATCTCCAGGGCTACCACTCCAGGAGTGGGACTCTAACCTCACCCCTGCCCACAGCCCCTGTCCCCATTGAGCCTCAGATCTGCCAGGCGACTTGTGCCGTGATGAAGCTGTCCTTTGATGAGGAATACCGTCGCGCCATGAATGAACTCGGTGAGCGCCCCCCCCCGCCGCCGCCCTGCTGTACACAGCTGTCGACTGAGCCCTCTGGGTGCCATGGTGCAGAGGCGAGGCTGGGCAGCATGTGGGGGCGACTGTATGGGTGTGCACAGGGTGGACGGACTGGCCCCACTGGCCGGCCTCAGTCTCTCCGTGTCACCCACCTTCCCACTCCTCCAGGGGGGCTCCAGGCTGTGGCGGAGCTACTGCAGGTGGATTATGAGATGCACAAGATGACCAGGGACCCGCTCAACCTTGCCCTGCGCCGCTACGCCGGCATGACCCTCACCAACCTCACCTTTGGAGACGTGGCCAACAAGGTTCCCACGGGTGGGAGGCGGGTGGGCGGGGCCCGGGTACCGTCTGGAAGCTTTCCCCACCTCACCCCAGCCTGGATGTGGTCCTGGTAGGTGGGGACAGTCATTTCGAGCACACAGAGGGGGAGATGGTATGGGAAAATAGGAGGAGCGTCTGTACAGGAGGTCAGAAGAGGCAGCCCAGGGTCCCGGACCACTCTCGGCGTTTCCCAGCTGATAAAGGTCACCCCCAGGGTTATCATGAAGCAGGATGGCATCCGATAGACGTGATTTAAGGAGATTGAAGGAGGCTGTGGTGCTCTGTGCCGTGCAGTCGCCTGTAGAGGAACGCTGGAATTTTTATGTTAAGAAAAGCTTCTTGGTTTAACTGACTAGTCACCAGAGTTCGCGTTCCCACCCCAGCTGTGGGAGAGTCGTTTACGAGTTGGAACTGGAAGGCTTGATGCAGGTGGCTGTGATTTGGTTGGGTGCAGTCCTTCTGGCACCTGTAGCTTGTCTTTGGGATTGCATGCCGCATGGGTTTATGGGAGCTTTGGGCTTAGGGCATAAAAGGTCTGAAGGCCCGGGAGTCGGGGTGGGCGTTGGCTGGTTGGGTTGCTGTCGTTAGTTAGTGAGATAATTCCTAAGAGAACAAAGGTTGGAGAGATTTGAGCTTAGGACAGCCTAAAAAGAAGCTGTGAAGATTTCTACCTTTCTCTCTTTCTGTATTAAGGCTGCTTGTAAGAGCGGTGAAGATTTCTATCCTCCCTCCCTCCCTAACTTGAGGGTAAAAGATTGTAGTGTACTGCTACCGTCGCCCTGTGTAAAGCAGGTCCTGAATAACTGGGCACTGGAAAGGGTTAATATCAGCCATACTAGAGGCAGGTCCTCACCTCAGGGGTTACCTGGTGGAGAAGCAGCAGCCAGCATGGAACCGCAGAATAGAGCTGAGGAATAAATACAACCGGAGGTCAGCTCGCTGGTGAGGGTCGGCGTGCTGAATTACAGGAGCAGATTCAGTGTGATGGCGTGGCCTTCAGTTACACGGAGGGGTAGAGGAGGCAGATGACGAGGCCCAGAGAGGGCGGAGGGTGGGAAGGGTTCCCGTTGGGGTCATATCCACACCAGCTCCACCTCCTCTGAGGACAACCATTTGCAGACTTGTGACCTCCGGGCGGTGTCCTCACATGTCCCAGCCTCGTTTTCCCCGGCTGGCCAATGGGGTGAAGGGAGAGGCAAGGGGGGTGGCTCCTGTTCTGACTGCTGTGACCTCAGCTGTTCCGTGTCAATCCCAACAGGCCACGCTGTGTGCCCGCCGAGGCTGCATGGAGGCCATCGTGGCCCAGCTGGCCTCTGAGAGCGAGGAGCTGCATCAGGTACCCAGGGCCGGGTGGGAGTGGCCTCCGCTTGCTCCTCCCAGGTTGGCATGACTACCAGGGGTTTCCGCAGGATCCCTTCCATGGGCAACACCCCAGCTTCTGCTGCGGGCCACCTTACAGGGCAGGGGTGGGGTGGGGGAGGAAGGTGGCTCCTTCCTGGGCTCTGGGTCCACGGGGGCTGCCTTCCCCTCTCCGGCCAGGTGGTGTCCAGCATCCTGCGTAACCTGTCGTGGAGGGCGGACATCAACAGCAAGAAGGTCCTGAGGGAGGTCGGCAGCATGACCGCCCTGATGCAGTGCGTGCTGCGGGCCTCCAAGGTGAGCGTGGGCGGTGTGGGATTGGGGGTCAGAGGGAGCCACGGGGCCCGAGGAGGAGATGGTCACAGGCCGGTGATTAGTGCCCTGTCTCAGGAAGACAGGTAAGCTGCAAGAGTGAGCCCAGGGCTCCCAGGCTACAGCTCTCAGAACTACAAACCTGAACACACTGCTGAGGAGGGAAGTGGCGGCGTTCCTGTGCTACACAGAGACCTCGTGGCTGAGCCACGCCCCAGCCCCTCACTGGGGGAATTGCAGGGAGGCTCCACCCCTGACCACGCCCCCAGCCCCTCACTTGGGGATTCTAGGCGGGGCTCCACCCTGACCACGCCCCCAGCCCCTCACTGGGGGATTCTAGGCGGGCCCCAGCATACAGCTACTTTTGCAGCACTCTTTTTTGGCGTATTATTCCTATTACAGCTCTTCCAGGTTGACTCGGCCTCGCTGTGCAGAAATGGCAGGCCTGCAGCACCAGGGCCAGGGGCTGGTTTTGTGGAAAATCTGCGGCCACCCTGTGTGTCCCAAGGGGAGGGGCCCTGGGTGGCCACGCCCCTCCCGCTGACCGTCCTCCCCTCCCACCCCAGGAGTCCACCCTAAAGAGCGTGCTCAGCGCTCTGTGGAACCTGTCCGCGCACAGCACGGAGAACAAGGCCGCCATCTGCCAGGTGGACGGAGCGCTGGGTTTCCTGGTCAGCACCCTTACCTATCGCTGCCAAGGGAACTCCCTGGCGGTCATTGAGAGTGGTGGCGGGATCCTGCGCAACGTGTCAAGCCTCATCGCCACCCGAGAGGACTACAGGTCAGCCCCGCTATGAACTGCCCGCTGTCCCGGGGGTCCGGGCTTCGGGGTGCAGATGTGTCCTGCATCTGTCCTCACGGGTCCCCAGAGGCTCGTTTTTCTATTAGACGTAACGCAGCGTCTTGGGGCTTCTGTTCCTCCATCGACACCATGACTAGAGCAGCTTGAGGAGGAGAGGGTCTGTTTACTTAGTGTCGGGTCACAGTCCACCGAGGGCCGCCAGGGCCGGAGCCCCAGGCGGGAGCAGAGGCGGGACTGTGGAGGAATGCTGCTCACCGGCTTGCTACCCACGGCTTGCTCAGGATGGGAATGGCACCGCCCACAGTGGGCTGGGCCCTCCCACGTTATCCTTAATCTATAAAACGTCACACAGTTCTGTCTGAGGGGGTGCTGTCCCATTGACGTTACATGGCTATAGTTATCCTCCACTGCTTCTCAAGTTCAAATGTCGCCCTTGGGGCCAGAGAGGCATTCTCTGTGGTTAGAGCACCGGCTGCTCCTGCAGAGGACCTGGGGTCAATGATTCACAGCTCCCACATGGCTGCTCAAGTCCTGCCGTACCTCCAGGAGCAGGGGCTCTAACGTCCCCTTCTGGCCTCTGAGGGCACCAGGCGAGTACGAGGCACACAGACGAACACTCAGGCAAAACAGCCGCCCACACAGAATAAAATAGACCTTGTTGTTAAATAATGATCATAATAAGACAGGCCCACCTGGGAAGCATAGAGAGGAATCCCTACAAGTCTGAGGCCAGTCTGGCTTCTACAGCAAGTTCCAGGCCGGCCAGGGCTATCAGAAAGGGTTGGCGGGGGTGGCTGGGGTACTGAACCTGGGTTTAGTTTCTAGCACTCAGGTTGACAGCTTACAACCACCTGTAACACCAGCTCTGGGGATCTGACGCCCTCTTCTGGCCACTGTGGGCGCTGCACTCTGGTGCACATACACTCCCCAATGAAAAAGTCTTAAGGGGCTGGAGAGAAGGCTGAGCCGTTAGGTGCTGACGGATCTTCCAGAAGGCCAAGCACCAATGTGGCCACCACAGTCATCTGTAACTCCAGTTCCGGGGGGCTCTGATGACCTTCTCTGGCATTGGTGGGCACTGCACACACAGGGTGCACAGACATAGATACAGGCAAAACACCCATACACATGAAATAAACTAAAAGTAATTATAAATTAAGCCTTAGCCGGGCAGTGGTGGCACACGCCTTTAGTCCCAGCACAGGAGAGAAAGAGACATGTGGATCTCTGAGATCAAGGCCAGCCTGGTCTACAGAGTGAGCGCCAGGACAGCCAGAGTTACAACAGAGAAATCCTATCTCGAAAAACCAATAAATAAATAAATATTGTAAAAATGAACAAACACGCTAAATAAATAACCCAGGTATGGAGGTACAGGGTGCACACCTATGTCCCTGGCACTTAGCTTCCTCAGAGCCTTCCTCAAAACAGAACCAAGCAAAGGAAGAGCCAGTCGGCTGCAGGCGCGTCACGGGGTGCGGGCACACTCACAGGTGTTTTATTTTTCTCAAATTCAAACCTAGAAGATGGACATGAGTATTTGCCAGATACAGCGGGTCTAGTCTGGTGAGGTGGGCGTGGCTGGGCAGGGGCGTGGCTAAGCCTCGCTGTGACTAGCAAAGTGGGCGTGGCTAGGAGAGCTGCTGGCAATATGGAGGTGGGCGTGTTTGAGCAGGGGCTTGCCCACTGGGTGTGGGCGTGGCGAAGGGCATGACAGGCAGGATGGGCGTGGCAGGCAGAGGGGCTCCTCAAAGCATGATTGTTATTGGCTGGCCAGGGTTATCGCAGGCAGGGGTGGACCTGAGTGGGAAAAGGGCTCAGCCAGGTAGAGGTGGGTCTAGCAGAGCTGGGGTTGTGGGTAGCCAGGAGTAGGCGTGGCTGAGCGAGGTGGGCGTGGCTGAGCTAGGAGCTGCACAGAGACCTTGGAGGGGAGCTCTCGTGTAGCGGGCGTGGCCAGGGCTGCTGCGTGGGCCGATGGGCAGTGTGGCGTGGGTGGTGGGCTCCTCGGGGCCTGGAGCATCCGAGCCCAGCCTCCGTTGCTCTGGACCCCCTCCAGGCAGGTGCTCCGCGACCACAGCTGCCTGCAGACCCTGCTGCAGCACCTCACGTCCCACAGCCTGACCATCGTGAGCAACGCCTGCGGCACGCTCTGGAACCTGTCGGCCCGCAGCCCCCGCGACCAGGAGCTGCTGTGGGACCTGGGGGCCGTGGGCATGCTGCGGAACCTCGTGCACTCCAAACACAAGATGATCGCCATGGGCAGTGCCGCCGCCCTGCGCAACCTGCTGGCCCACCGGCCCGCCAAGTACCAGGCGGCGGCCACGGCCGTCTCCCCGGGCACCTGCGTGCCCAGCTTGTACGTCCGCAAGCAGAGGGCTCTGGAGGCTGAGCTGGACACCCGGCACCTGGCGCATGCGCTCGGCCACCTGGAGAAGCAGGGCCTGCCCGAGGCGGAGACCGCTTCAAAGAAGCCCCTGCCGCCCCTCCGCCACCTGGACGGGCTGGTGCAGGACTATGCCTCGGATTCTGGCTGCTTTGACGATGACGAGGCTCCGTCCCTGGCTGCTGCGGCCTCCACAGCCGAGCCCGCCAGCCCGGCAGTGCTGTCTATGTTCCTCGGAGGTCCCTTCCTGCAGGGCCAGGCACTGGCCCGCACCCCGCCCGCCCGCCAGGGTGGCCCAGAAGCTGAGAAGGAGGCTGGCCGGGAGGCAGTTGTGGCTGCCAAGGCTAAGGCCAAGCTGGCGTTGGCCGTGGCTCGGATCGACCGACTGGTGGAGGACATCTCTGCCCTGCATACCTCATCGGACGACAGTTTCAGTCTCAGCTCGGGGGATCCCGGGCAGGAGGCGCCGAGGGAGGGCCGTGCCCAGTCCTGCTCTCCATGCCGGGGCACCGAGGGTGGCCGGCGTGAGGCTGGCAGCCGGGCGCACCCTCTGTTAAGGCTCAAGGCGGCCCACACCAGCCTCTCTAATGACAGTCTGAACAGCGGTAGCACAAGCGATGGCTACTGTACCCGGGAACACATGCGGCCCTGTCCCCTGGCTGCGTTGGCCGAGCACCGCGATGACCCTTTGCGCGGGCAGACTCGGCCCAGCCGGCTGGACCTGGACTTGCCCGGCCGGGCTGAGCTGCCTGCCCGAGACACAGCGGCCACCGATGCCCGCGTGCGCACCATCAAGCTGTCCCCAACCTATCAGCATGTGCCATTGCTCGACGCCGCCTCTGGGGCTGGCGTCAGACCCCTCGCTGGACCCGGAGCCTCCCCGGGGGCTCGGAAACAGGCATGGACAGCTGCGGACAGCCTGAGCAAAATCCCCGAGAAACTGGTGGCCTCTCCGCTGCCCGCTGCTAGCAAGGTGTTGCAGAAGCTGGTGGCGGAGGACGGGCCGATGTCCCTGTCCCGGTGCAGCTCTCTATCCTCTCTGTCTTCCACTGGCCATGCCGGCCCGAGCCAGTCTGGCAACCTTGATGACAGTGACTCGTCCCTGGAGGGGCTGGAGGAGGCTGGCCCGGGGGAGGCCGAGATGGATGGGGTGTGGCCAGCATCCGGGTCCACCTCTCTGCCTGTGTCCATACCAGCGCCCCGCCCGGGCCGAAGCCGAGGTCTTGGGGTAGAGGACGCGACCCCTTCCAGCTCCTCGGAGAACTGTGTCCAGGAGACACCCTTGGTCCTGAGCCGCTGTAGTTCAGTGAGCTCCCTGGGCAGCTTCGAGAGCCGCTCCATTGCCAGCTCCATCCCCAGCGACCCGTGCAGCGGGCTGGGCAGTGGCACCGTGAGTCCCAGTGAGCTGCCTGACAGCCCCGGGCAGACGATGCCACCGAGCCGCAGCAAGACGCCGCCGGCGCCTCCCAGCCATCCCGAGACCAGCCAGTTCAGCCTGCAGTGGGAGAGCTACGTGAAGCGCTTCCTGGATATCGCGGACTGCCGCGAGCGCTGCCAGCCGCCCTCGGAGCTGGACGCCGGCAGCGTGCGCTTCACGGTGGAGAAGCCGGACGAGAACTTCTCCTGCGCCTCCAGCCTCAGCGCGCTGGCCCTGCACGAGCTGTACGTGCAGCAGGACGTAGAGCTGCGCCTGCGTCCGCCGGCCTGCCCAGAACGCACTGGGGGTGGCGCGGGACACCGCCGGAGGGATGAGGCCGCGGGCCGCCTGGACGGCCCGGCGCCCGCTGGTTCTCGGGCCCGCACGGCGGCTGACAAAGAGCTGGAAGCACTTCGGGAATGCCTGGGGGCAGCCATGCCTGCCCGGCTCCGCAAGGTGGCCTCGGCCTTGGTACCTGGCCGCCGGGCACTGCCGGTCCCTGTGTACATGTTAGTGCCCGCCCCGGCTCGGGATGAGGACTCTGGCACCGACTCTGCGGATGGCACGCCTGTCAACTTCTCCAGTGCTGCCTCGCTCAGCGATGAGACCTTACAGGGACCCTCCAGGGACAAGCCAGGCGGGCCCGGGGACAGGCAGAAGCCCACAGGCAGAGCCATCCATGCCAAGCAGACCTGTGGGCACCGACCCAAGGCAACGGGTGCGGGGAAGAGTACAGAGCACGCTCGAGGGGTCCCCAGGAACCGGGCAGGCTTGGAACTGCCCCTCAGCCGGCCTCAAAGCGCTCGGTCGAACAGGGACGGCTCGAGCCAGACCCGAACCCGCGGGGACGGAGCTCTGCAGTCACTGTGTCTCACCACGCCCACAGAGGAAGCAGTGTACTGTTTCTATGACTCTGACGAGGAGCCACCAGCCGCAGCACCTCCCCCACGGCGGCCGTCGGCCATCCCACGAGCTCTTAAACGCGAGAAACCCACAGGCAGGAAGGAGACCCCACCAAAGCCGTCGCAGCCCGCCACAGCACCCGTGAGGGCTCACCCCAGACTGATCGTGGATGAGACCCCACCCTGCTACTCCCTGACTTCCTCGGCTAGCTCCCTCAGCGAGCCGGAGGTCTCTGAACGGCCCGCCAGCCATCCCCGAGGCAGAGAGCAGGTGGCCACCAAGGACCCAGGCCCGGGCAGTAAAGTGGACAGCTCTCCTAGCCCAAGGGCAGAGGAGGAGCTGTTGCAGAGGTGTATTAGCTTAGCCATGCCCAGGCGCCGGACCCAGATACCCGGCTCACGCCGTCGCAAGCCCAGAGCTGCCCAGTCCGACGTGCGGCCGACTGAGGTACCCCGGAAATGCCCTGAGGAGGTGCCCGGCTCTGATCCGGCCTCCGACTTAGACAGTGTGGAGTGGCAGGCCATCCAAGAGGGTGCGAATTCTATTGTCACATGGCTACACCAGGCGGCGGCCAAGGCCAGCCTGGAGGCCTCTTCTGAGTCTGACTCTTTGGTGTCTGGGCTGTCAGCAGGCTCCACGCTACAGCCCTCCAAACCCAGGAAGGGGCGGAAGCCAGGGGCAGAGGCTGGGGGTGTCTGGCGTCCAGAGAAACGGGGTACGACTTCCACCAAGATCAGTGGGGCTCCCCGGTTTCCTAGTGGCCCCGAGAAGGCAAAGGGTACCCAGAAAATGGTGGCAGTGGAGCCAGCCATGCTCCGGGGACGGACAGTGATCTACACGGCCAGCCCAGCCTCCCGGGCTCAGTCCAAAGCAGTTTCTGGCCCTTGTAACACACCTAAGAAGATGGGGACCTCCAGTACCCCTCGGCCAGAGACTGCCACCAAAGCCCCGAGTCCCGGGCAACAGCGGTCTCGGAGCCTCCACCGGCCAGGCAAGATCTCTGAACTGGCTGCCCTGAGCCACCCACCCAGGAGCGCCACCCCTCCAGCCCGCCTGGCCAAGACCCCATCTTCAAGCTCTTCCCAGACCTCGCCAGCATCCCAGCCCCTGCCTAGGCGGTCCCCTCTGGCCACTCCGGCTGGAGGGCCATTGCCTGGCCCTGGAGGATCCCCGGTGCCCAAGTCGCCGGCCCGGGCCCTTCTGGCTAAGCAACACAAGACTCAGAAGTCACCTGTGCGAATCCCGTTCATGCAACGGCCAGCCAGGCGAGGGCCGCCAGCGCTGGCCAGGCCGTCCCCAGAGCCTGGCCCTCGGGGCCGAGCTGGGGCCGAGGGGGCACGCGGTGGCCGCCTGGGCCTCGTGCGTGTGGCCTCAGCCCGCTCCAGTGGCAGTGAGTCTTCCGACCGCTCGGGCTTCCACAGGCAGCTGACTTTCATCAAGGAATCCCCCGGCCTCCTCCGCCGCCGCAGATCGGAGCTGTCGGCGGACTCCGCGGCCTCTGCCTCCCAGACCGCTTCGCCCCGCCGCGGACGGCCCGCGCTCCCCGCTGTCTTCCTCTGCTCCTCGCGCTGTGACGAGCTGCGGGCGTCCCCACGGCAGCCGCCGGCGCCACAGAGGTCCCCGCAGGCCAAGCCAGGGCCGGCCCCGCGCGCGCCCAGGCGCACCAGCTCCGAGAGCCCCTCGCGCTTGCCTGTGCGGGCCACCCCCGGGCGCCCCGAGACGGTCAAGCGCTACGCGTCCCTGCCGCACATCAGCGTGGCGCGCAGGCCAGACAGAGCCGCCTCCGTGCCCGCTGCCCACGCCAACGCCGCCCGCCGGGGAAGTGACGGCGAGGCCAGACCGCTGCCCAGGGTGGCCGCGCCGGGGACCACCTGGCGGCGTATCAAAGACGAGGATGTCCCCCACATCCTACGCAGCACGCTGCCGGCCACCGCCCTGCCTCTCAGGGGCCCGTCACCCGAGGACAGCCCTGCTGGGCCCCCACAGCGCAAGACCAGTGACGCCGTGGTTCAGACGGAAGACGTGGCAGCCCCCAAGACCAACTCCAGCACGTCGCCCAGCCTGGAGAGCCGGGGGCCCCCACAGGCCCCAGCCGGCGGCCCCGTTGCTCCACTGGGCAGCGACGTGGATGGGCCGGTCCTGGTCAAGCCGCCCCCCTCAGCGCCCTTCACCCACGAGGGCCCGAGCGTTGTCGTGGGGGGGTTCCCCACCAGCAGGCACGGCTCCCCGAGCAGGGCTGCACGAGTCCCCCCCTTCAACTATGTACCCAGCCCAATGGCAGTGGCCACAATGGCCAGTGACTCCGTGGTGGAGAAAGCACCTGTCACTGACCCAGCCAGCCTCCTGGAGTAGTGGGTGTAGGCCACCGTTCTGGAACATTCTCTCGTCCCCTGGGCCTGCCTCCAGACGCTCCGAACGGCACGTCTGTGGCCTCAGCGCCCCTGTCCAGCTCACACCTCTGCACCCTAGAGCCTGCCCTTGCTTCTGTGCCCGGGGCTCCGGGGAACCACAGGGCGCACACGCAGCTTCGAGGAGAGTGGCCCGGGAGGGGGGTGGACAGCCAAGCTCCGAGGGGGCCCCAAGTAGGGCCTGCCCTGGGCTGACCCAGCTGGAGGGTGGGCACAGCCTCTAGGGAGGGACTGGAGCTTTCCTGCCTGAGCAGGGGACAGGCTGCGGAGGCCCTGAGACTGCTTGGCAGCTGCGGCTGCCTCCGCCCTGCCCCGCGAAGCCTGTAATTAGCACTCGGGTAATTGGTTAATGACGGCTCTGCCAGGCGTGTTTGCCTTCTCAGAGGCAGCTGGGGGCGCTGGCTGAGGGCTGTAGCCAAGCTGCTCCTGGTGGGTTCACCAATGGTCCTATGCTCCTCCACTAACCGACAGGATGGGCTCTGGGGGCCGGGGGTGTCAGGCCTAGGCAACTGGCATCCCTGGGGAGACGAGACGTGGACCCGCACCGCGGGGAGGAGGCAGGCCCGTCGGCGGGAGCGCAGTGATGGGGCCTGGTCCTTTGCGGTGTCTCACACAGTTATGATGTGGGTGTCAGGATCGGGGCAGACCCTCAACCCTCACTCAGCTGCAGCGTGAGGCCCAGGGCTGCTATAGAGGGCAGGGGTCGAGATGGAGAGCGTGATGAAGACCCAAGGTAGGCAAGCCTTCGGGGACATGGGCATCGGGTCTGCGTGTCCATCCCAGGGACAGGGGCAGAGTGAAGGGCTCGGCCTGGCCTGTCTTTCCACAGAGAGAGCCAGCAACCTCTCTCCTGTGGGACCCCGGGATGCTGTCTGCAAGGGGACCTGTGGCCACGGTCGCCCGTGGGAGGAGACCCTGTCCCTTGAGCTGGCCTCAGGTCCCTGCTCTGAGTGGTTTTGAGAACCAGATGTGAGGCTCTGGAAGGACCTGTGGGGACCGCTGCCCCTCCCGTCAGGCCTTTACACAGCAGGAAGCGGGCAGATCCCGCTTGCCACCTCACAAGGGGGGGGATGACAACCAGGGGACACCCTGAGGGCTGACTCAGCGCCTAGCCCATCTGTCCAGTGAGATCCCACACGGCCCCAGAGATGGCCGATGCTCCCCTTGCCCAGGGCTCCGCCCCCACCTCCTGGGGACAGTGCCACAGCGCGGACGCCAAGCACCGACCGTTCCATCCCAGGACCTTGGCTGCCAGACAGGGCTGCCGGTGGATTCCCAGAGGCATGCTGGCCTGTGGGCGACCGGCAGGGCGAAGACAAGGAAGGCCCTTTTCAGAACTCAGTAGTGTGGCTCCTGAACCCCAGGGGTTACCCTGTGGTGGCAACAGAGGCGGACCATGCCTTCTGCAGACTGAACCTGTGGCCACGCACTGTGAGACCCCCCGGGCGGTACACAAGCATGCAAGGACCACATTCTCATAACCGCCGCCATGTTTGCCTTCTACCCCACACAGTGGGGGACGTGAGCCGCAGAGCGATGTCCAGCCTAGGGCAGACAGGAGCTGGCGCTGGGCAGCGGCTTCTGGAAGGGTGACGGACACCTCTGGAGTGTCCTCAGCGACAGAACGGGAGGGGGTCTGCCGTCCTCCGGGCGCCCCGAGCTGGACACCAGCGGTGCACTGGAGACTAAGCACTGGGTGCTTGAACAGGGTGACACACCCACAGTTACCTCACTCCCGCCCGTCTGTCGCACTGTCCAGTGGCCGCCGATGTCCCCGTGCTCACACTTGGCTGCCCCACCTGTCTCAGCCCCCCCCACAGTGTTAACAGTCCTGTACATACCGACGCCCCCAGACCCCATGTAGACACCCAGCAGGACGCCCAGCCTGGCTTCTGGTTCTTGATCACGTACATCTTTAATAAAGTGAGCCACTGAGTTGCTCAGAGGCCGCCCAAGGCTTTGAAGTCTTCATCAGGGGCCCTGGAGGGGAAGGTCGTCCCAGAACCTTCTACTGCAGCTATGGTCCAACCCCACCGAACGTTTGTGCGTGGGCCTGAGCTCCCTGCTGCCTGGACGTTCTGCCTCGGGCCCCCAACATGCTAGAACTGAGGCTGACTGCTCTCGGACACCTGCCACTGGCCGATGGGTGGAGGTGGGGACCCGTGAGCCCAGGCTGCCCAGTCAGGGTAAGTAGGTCCCCGTGGCCATCGGAAACGTAGGACAGAAGGAATGGCTTGGCCACAAGTCAAGGCTATTCCTGACGAACGGCCCCAGGCCACTTGGATTCTGAGCAGGCCTGTGGGGTGGCTGGCACGGCCTTGGGTCCCCAGAGATCCAGGGTCTGACTTAGGGGAGGCGTGAGCTCAGGGATCAAACATCTGTGATGTTCCAGAAATAAAGTGGGTCTTCAGCAAGAAGCCGAACCCCGGGGCCAGAATGGGTGATGTCCGCTACGTGGGGGTCCTGTGGTGCCTGGCTGAGCTCGCATGGCTTGGGGACCCACCGAGATCCCTGTACTGTCACCTCCTGCACCCCCGGGGACCCCCCACCGAGTCCCTCCAGCCCCAGGGAGGGCAGTGGGTGCTGGAGGACCCAAGCCAGGCTCTAGGGAGGGGACAGCCAGCCCGTCTTCTCCACCAAGGTGACAGTGGACATCCTGGCCTCTGATCTGCTGCCGGTGTCGGGGGCGGAGACCCCAGCTGCCGGTCACTGTGGGGCAGGCTGGCGCCCCCACGAAGAGGTCCCCAAGTCCCATCGCAAACCAGAAACCACCAAGGAGGTTAGAGGGAAGAGGGATGAGAGCTCCGAGCCTGCAGAGTGGCCCCTGGTCCGCCCCGTCCGGTGGCTGGCCGCCAGCGCTGACCGGCCCGGACCGCCTCAGCTCTAGGAGGTGGCCGCGGTCACCTGGCTAACATCTTGGTCCAGCCTCTGACCGGCCTGCCGCAGCTCGTCAAACTTCTGCCTCAGCGCGTCCCCCGCCTGCCGCAGCCTCTCGTTCATGGCCACGTAGGCCCGGCTCTGTTGGTAGATGTGCTCCTGCCGGGCCTCGGGGTCCTCGGCCCTTGGGGACGGGTCTGGGGGCTCTGCAGGGAAGAGACAGCGTCACCGCCCGCGGGCCCATCATCACAGCATGGTGGGGGCAGAGGATCGGGGTTCAAGGCCACCCTCGGCTACACGGTGACTTTGAGGCCAGCCTGGGCTACATGAGTCACAGCTACAGGCCCGACAGGTCCCAGGGCTCGGGGGTCGCGGCGAGGACCTTGGCCTGTCCCACCCAGGACTGCGCGGCTCCCCCAGATCCCCGCGTAGCACCAACCCGCCGTGAGCTCGCTCTTCCTTTTCTTTTAGACAAACTCACAGCAATCCTCCTGCCGCAGACCCCGGGCTGGCTTAAGTGACCAAGCTCGAGGCACCTCAGCTTGACTTCCCCAGGTGCCCGGCTGCGATCAGGGGAGTCTCACGCCGCCTACCTTCTGGGGCCAGGGCGGTGAAAACCGGATCGTGCGCGGGCGCCCCTCGCACGTCCTCCAGGATCTGCTCCACCGTGGGCGGCGCGGGCCGCGTGGGCAGCACCACGCGTTTCTTGGCCTTGGAGCTCATCGTGGGGGCGGGGCAGCTCGCGCTCACCGCGGCGCCCCTCTCGGCCTGGGCCCCCTCCCCCACCCCGCGAACTCCTAAGCACCCGTTACGATCCTGCGCCGAAGCCCCTGCCCGTCTCGCTTTCCCTCCACCCCGGGTCTCGACCTGGGGCCTCAGATCACCCCTGCTTGCCTATCTCCGGGCCACCCAAACCCTAGGCGACCACCACCGCTTCCGCTTCCTGCTTGAGCACCCGCACTTCCGGTCCGTGCGGATTCCAGTCCTCGGGAAAGCCCTGCGGCGTTTGAAAGGGTCCGGAGCCCGGATGCCCGGGTGCCGCGCAGTAGGAGCAAAGCCTCAGTCCCCCCGCCCCGACCACTGCCGGGCACGCAGTGGGCGCCCAGTAAAAGCTGGATGGCGCCATCCTCGGGGTAACGTGTTTCAGGATGCTTTGAATCCAGCACTCGGGAGGCAGGGGCGGGCATAGTTATGTGAGTTCGAGGACAGCCAGGGCTAGTGAGGCCTTGTCTCAAGGAAAGAAAGAAAATGGAAGGGAGGGAGGGATGGAGGAAAGAGGGGGAAAAAAAGAGCGAGCTTCCTGTTCATGGCTGTGTAGTATTTCAGCACTTGGCTGGTGGGCCTTACCTTGGCCTGGACTCTCTCCCCGCCCAGGGGACTCTGGGCCTGGGGCAGTCTCCTTTTATGGCTCCCTGGTCCTCCAGGGGCCCCTGTCCTGTTTGGGTGACCCTGGGCACACCCTGCCCTAGAGGACAACAGGCTCGACATGTTCCATTTAACTTTTATTGACAACTATGAGGTCAGACTGCTCTGGGGCAGGGAGGGGACAGATGGTCGGTGGCTGTGGTCCGACCCCTGCCCACAACACCCCTTGTCCCGCTCCCAAATGGGTAAGGCGTATCTTTTCCTCTGGGAGCGGCGGAGGCCGAGCTGGGGGCTGCCACGCGGCCCCCCGCAGTGGCCCGCAGCTGATCGGCCAGGGCCTTCTGGGGCAGGGCCTTGGGGTACCACCCTTCTGTCCCGAGTCAGGCGTCCCTGGTTCCCCAGCCTTCAGGGTGATGCGCATGCCTGGTCTCAGGCATCGGGGTGTCTAGCCTAGGGCAGGTGGGCCTTCCTCAAGCCGAGAGGGGTCTCCCGAAGGCCCCGGCCAGCAGGGCCAGCGCCGTGGCCTGGGACTGGCAGCCAGAGTGGCTGCCGGAGCTCGCCCAGCGCGAGGGACAGGGGACAGGCGGTGCGGTCGCTGGTCAAGCTGCCCCAGCAGGGGTGATAGGAGGTGACAGCCCGCCTGCCCCTCGGTCACTGGCTGCTGCGTTTGGCTGTGGAGGTTCTGCCACTGCCCTCCGGGGACGAGGTGGGGTCGTGCCAGGACGGAGAGGGGACTGCCTTTTTCTGCACGGGGACAGAAGGAAGCCGGGGAGCGTGAGTCTGCAGCCACCGTTGCGGCCGGAGCCGGCCCACCCATCCCGGGCCGCTGCGCCTCCGCCCCCAGACAAGTGACCATGCGCTGCGGCCACTCACCCTGGCACAGCCCCTCTGTGTCCCTCCGCACGCACGCGCGGCTGGTCACCTGGAAGCCATAGGGCCGGGTCGTCATGTCCTCGGGCGTTCCATACAGCAGCAGCGTGTAGTAGTACAGAGTTCCTGGGCAGGGGTCGCAGTGGGCACCGAGGGGACAGGCTGTCGGCGGCCTCCTGCCAGGCTCTGAAGCCAGCCTCCGAGGCTCCCACCCCGGGCCCCGTTATAAACCCAGCCTGGCTGCTTCACACCTACTGTGTGCTGGCGGCCTGACTCTCCTACTTCCGCAGGACAACTGCACCTACTGTGCGCCACTGTGCTCAAAGCTCCCTCCCCAACCACTTTCTTCAAATACACCTTCAAATACACCTTACACCTACTATGCACCAAAGGCCAGGTCCTTATTCCCTCCACCATGGTATCACAGCTACTGTGCCACCGGCCAGATCCTCCCCCCCCCATAACGGTATGCCGTCATTCCTCGAGGTAACACCTACTATGTGCTAGAAATGCCTGTTGCATGGTCTCTGCAACCCTTGGGACCCTCCGTGACTGTGGGTCTACCAAGATAGGGTCTCCAGCCCCGCAGTCCTGCAGCTCCAGCCCCACAGCTCCACAGCCCCGCAGCCCCAGCCCCGCAGCCCCGCAGCCCCAGCCCCGCAGCCCCAGCCCCGCAGCCCCCCAGACCCGCAGCCCCCCAGACCCGCAGACCCGCAGCCCCAGACCCGCAGACCCCCAGCCCCGCAGCCCCGCAGCCCCAGCCAGATCTCACCTGTGTTAAAGTAGTAGCCCTTGTTCTCGAGGCCCAGGGTCCACAGGCCCTGTGGGTCTTCGTCCCAGTAGTGCGTGGACATGAAGATCCAGTTGTTGTAGCCTTGGCTGCTGGTGTCCAAGGGCCTGCGGCGGGCGGGGCGCGGAAGGCTCAGGCAGGGGCGCCCACCCGCCTCGGGCCCTGCAGGCGGCCAGGGAGCACACCGCCCGCCGCGCCCGTGGAAGGGTCGCGTACCGGATGGCCACGAGCGTGGAGCGCGTGCCCATGGGGCTGGTGAGGGCGATCTCCAGGTCCCCGCGGCGGCTGTAGGACAGCGACAGCTGCACCTGCACGTGCTCCAGCGAGCGGATGAGGCGGCGCGAGCCTTCACTGGAGCATGCCGACACGTTCTTCGCCACCAGCATGCGAGGCAGGATGGGGCTGGTGGGGAGGACGGTCCTGTGGGCTGCGGGCCGGGGCGCGGGAGGCGGGTCTGGGGTGCAAGGGCCTGAAGGCGCTCTCCTTCCCCAGAGAGGTAAACTGAGGCTTCGGGGCATCCTCCTGTCCTTGGACTAGGGAAGGGAGGTGGCGGGGAGGGCTGCAACGAAGCGCAGGGCTGGGAGACCTGGATGGAACCTCAGGTGGGCGCGCAGTCAGGACCAGCTGCCTGAGGGTGTGGGCGGGGCCTCCCTCCGGGGGCGGGGCCTGAGAAGGCCTGCCTCCGGTGGGCGGGCCTGGGGCTCCCCACCCGCAGGGCGGGGCGGGGTCTCCCTCCGTGGGGCGGGGCCTCATCCAGTGGGCGGGACCTCCCTCCGCGGGGCGGGGCCTGGGCAAGGCCTGCCTCCGGTGGGCGGGCCTGGGGCTCCCCACCCGCAGGGCGGGGCGGGGCCTCCCTCACGTGGGTTTGTGCACCACCCGAATGGCACACTTCTTCTGCGGCAGAGTGGGCAGCCACACGCGAGCCAGGTCCACCAGCAGCTCCGCGTCCAGCAGCCCGTAGCCGTAGTGGTGGCTCACTGCGCGGGAGTGGGGGCCGTCACTCGCCCTGCGTGCGCGGCACCCCCGCCCCCTGCCTGGCCCCGCCGCACCTTGGCGCCCCACGCCGTTGGTCCTCCAGTCCTCCGCCTGCAGCTGCGCCGGCCTGGACGCGCGGACCACCAGGTGCTGTAGGTCCCTCCAGGTCAGGAGCGGGCTGGGGGGGCGAGGGCGGGTGAGCCGGGCCCCGCCCCTGGGGGCGGGGCGGTGGGCGGGGCCCCACGGTCACCTACTTGGCCTCCAGAGCCAGGGCGATCATGCCAGCGGCCAGAGGCGCGGAGGCCGAGGTGCCGGTGTGCTTGTCGGTGCACTGGTGGTGCAGGTCCGTGGTGACCTGAGGACAGACAGCACGGGTCTGAGCCCAGTGCGCGGCCCGGATGAGGGCCCTAGGGACTAAGTTCCCAGAGTGCTTTATTCTACGCTCGGAAGGTACTAAAAGCCCCAGACCTGGTGGTGCAGGTGGAATCCCAGCACCCAGGGGCAGAGGCAGGTGTAGCTGTGACTTCCGAGCTACCCTGGTCTACATGGTTTGCGCCTGCCTCAAGTAAAGAATACTAACGACTAAGTTCCGCAAGCACCGAGCACTGAGTTCCGAGTGACACAGGGCCCCACAGCTGGAAAGGACCAAGACTCTGAGACCCAGCGAGCCGGGGCCCGGGCACTCGGCTCCCATCTTGGGGACAGAAGTGCTGGCTGGGCGGCGGGAGCCACAGCTGCAGACCTGGCTCCAGCCGCCAGAGTGGTGAGGTGCGTGTAGGGGGCCCACGTGCCACGTGGGGGGGGGCTCAGAGCCAGCCGGGCGGAGGGCAGGGTCTGCAGGACGCGTCCAGCTCGCGGGGGCGCGGCTCGCCCGGGCCTTGGCACCGATCTGGCCCAGCGGGGCGGAGGCGAGCCGCCGGGTGGGCGTGGCGTGGCTGGGCTAGGTGTGGGAGGGGCCTGCGGAGGCGGAGTCTGGCGAGGTGCCCATGGGGGCGGGGCCTGAATAGGAAAGACTGAGAGACGTCTCTGGGGGCGGGACCTGGGTAGGCGGAGCCTGGTGAGGTGCCTACAGGGGCGGGGCCGGGGGCGGTCTCTGCGGGGCGGGGCCTGCGGGGCAGGGCGTGGCTGGACGCTCACGATCTGCGGGTCGGTGGCCACACCGCTGCTGAAGGTGGTGGTGAAGGTGGAGGCGCAGGCCTCGCTGTACCAGGGCACTCGGCCCTGCCGCGTGGTGCTGCCCACCGACAGGGTGTGGATGCTGTTGGTGTAGCCGTCACAATTGCAGTTGTCGTAATGTAAGCCGCCGTTTCCCGAGGCCCAGATGAACAGTGTGCCCAGCCCTTGGCGGCCCTGGGTGGAGAGGAGAACAGAGTCAGCCTCCAACCTCAGGGCCTGGTCCCCTCACGCCAGGGAGCGCTCCCCGTGCACCTTGGTCACGCCACGCCTGAAGGCCTCCCGAGTGAGGATGCCCGGTCCGTCCACGGTGCGGCCGTCATCCTCCGGGCCCCAGCTAGCGCTATAGATGTGTATGTGCTGCGGCTGCAGGCTGAGGGACTGCGCCTCCACGATGTCCGTGATGGTTCCGTCCAACATGCGCACGCCTACGCGAGTGGGCATGGGGCTTGCGCTAGCTCCAGTAGCCACCAGTAGGTGGCCCTACTATGCCACCTCCCTGCCCAGCAACCAGTCTTGGGAACGGGGTGTGGGGGGGTAGGGGTGGGGCGGGATGGGGGGTGTTCCTCCACGGGTCAAGCTTGCCCTGACATCGCCCAGCCTCCACCTCTGGTACCTCCAATTCTGGCGTTGAAGGCCACACCCGTGCCACAGAAGCCGTTGTTAGCTGTGGCAGACACCTCCCCGGCACAGCGGGTCCCATGCCTGCTTCCAGGGCAGAGGGGAAAGCACCCTGTGTTACGGCCCACCTTGGCCTTCCTGCAGGCCTGGGGAACGCTTGGTTCCCAGCACCTAGCTCACCGGTTCTCATCACTGGGCGTGTACCGAGGTTGCGGATCCGGGTCGTAGTCGTTGAAGTCGTAGCTGGCCAGAGGGTCCTGGAAGGCGGGCGGGCACAGAAAGATGGCAGTGACGTGAGGCTCTGGGGGTTCTGGCCTGCGCCCCGATCTGGGGAGGACTCACGTAATTAGCCCAGAGGTCTGGGTGGTCCTTCTCAATGCCGTCATCCAAGATGGAGACCACCACACCCCGGCCTGTCAGTCCCTGGCTCCAAACTTTCAGGATATTGAGATCTGGCTGTATCTCGTTGTTCTGTGAGAGGCAATGGGGGGGCCTTGGGGTCAGCGGGGCTCAGGCTGGTTCCCCCATCCAGCCTCCCTGTCAGAGTGCTCACCATGTACCACTGTTTGGAAAACAAAGGGTCTGTGGGCACCACCAAGGAGCGCTTCGCCCGCCGCCGCAAAGTCTGTTGCTCAAACCACTGCACCTGGGGGGGTTGGGGGGGGCGCACAGGAGCTGCACCAGCTGCTGCCCCCAAGGCTGTGGCCCTCCATGGCGGGCTTTGCTAAGAGACAGGCATGGTGGCTGGGGCTGCTCTTTGGGTCCCCAAGACTCTCAAGCTGTGTTCTCAGAGACGGCAGAGGCCTGGCGGTGTGTGTGTGTGATGCCACTCGTGGCGCTTCCCGTCCCAACCCTCTCCTTCCTCCTTCCTGGATCTACATCTCTCTCACGGAGGCCTGCTGGCTCCCTCATGCCCCACTTTTTGTTTGAAAAGTCTCACTGTGTGGCCCTGGCTGGCCTGGAACCCACTATGTAGGCGAAGATGGCCTTGAACTCAGAGATTCACCTGCCGCCGCCTCCGGAGGGCTGGGAGCAAAGGGTGTGTCCCGGCACCCCAGCCCTGCGGCACTGAGGAAACCGACACTTCTGCTGCTCACTCCTGGCCAGGGCAGGAGTGACGGCCGCTTGTCACACAGCCCCCGCCACCTCCTGGTGTCCACTCTTGCCCTTGTTTTATCTTTGTTCTCTCTCTCATGGCAACTGTGTGGCAGTCAAGGGACAACTTGTGGGGCTGGAGAGATGCTCAGCGGTTAACCACACGGCCTGTTCTTGCAGAGGACCAGGGTTCAATCCCCAGTATCTACATGGTGGCTCACAACCACTCCGACTAGAGCTCATGCCCCCTTCTGAGGTCCTTGGTTTCCCGAATGCAAGTGCTCCACATAGACAGGCAGGCAAAACAGGAATACATATCAGTAAAAGCAAATATAAGAAAAATTGAATCTTTTTTAAAAAGTAACTTGTGGGAGTCGGTTTTCTCCTTACAGATCCTGGGGACTGAACTCGGCGTGCTGGGCCTGGCAACAGGAACCTTTACCCTCCGAACCCTCTCCCTGGCTCTCTATTTCAGTCTCTGTTTTCTAGACAGGGTCTCAGGTAGCCCAGGTGGGCCTCCAACTCTAAGTAGCTGAGGATGACCGTGGACTTCAGATCCTCCTGCCTCCGCCTCCCCAGGGAAGGGACGATGTGTCTGCTACCAAGGCAGGTTTAAGCGACACTGGGCTAGAACCCAGGACTTGCTGTGTGCCAGGCTAGTGCTCTTCCACCTGAGCTTCAACTCCTGTCCCCTCCCCTTGGTCCAGAGTTTCCCACACCCGATGCCGGCTGGCCTCCAGCAGTCAGCTACCGCCAGTGACCAGGAAGAGCTCGTGCATTCTCTTCCACCCCAAGACCTTTGCACGTGCTATTCTGCCAGCCCAGATCAGCTCACGGCCCCTTTTCCTCTAACCTTCTCCTTAGTCCCGGGAGCCACGTTCTCCTGGGTAACCTGGCTTGCTCGATCCATCCATCTCATCTCCTCCTCTTCCCCCTCTCCCCCACCCCTTCTCCTCTGTGTCTTCATTCTCTTCCTTTACAAGGTTTGGCATCTAAGACACTTAGTCCCTGAGTTTTGAATGAGAACACCCCCACCCCCGCCTAGTCCCTGTAGGTGGAAGTGTTTAGGAAGGATTAGGAGGTGTGGCCTTGTTGGAGAAGGTGTATCATGGGGGGGGTGAGGCGGTGAGGTCTTGAGGTTTCAAAAGCTGGTGTTGTCCCCAGTTAGCTCTCTCAGCCTCCTATGGCTAAGGATGTAAGCCCTCGGCTACTGCTTCAGTGCCAGCCTGCCTGCCTACTGCCATGCTCCATGATGTGGCAGTCATGGACTCCCCCTCTGAAACTGTCCCAATAAACTCTTTCTTCTATATGTTGCTTTGGTCATGGTGTTTTGTAATAGCAATAGCACAGTAACCAGGACCGTCCCTGACACTGAAGGCGAGCCTCTCCAGTGTGTCCTGTAACTCTCTACTGCTCACACTACCACAGCTCCATGAAGTTTTTGACTACCATCTAAGGGCTGTTCCCAATGGACGGCTGGTCTAATGTGAACGGTGTTAACTTTACTGTTAGTTATGTACAGAGTTGTTTCCTGCGCCGTGGGTGAGGGACTCTCTAGGTCTTGGCGTCTGTATGGTTGGCGTTGGATTTCTGTGGGGGAGGTTTGATTGCTTATGATCTGCACCTGAGGAGGGCTGAATCCATAAAAACACCTGAGCTCAGACGCTCAGGGTTCCACCATAGAGTCTGGCGCTGGCCAGGATGGCGTTTCCCTCTGCGGAAGTCTGACAGAGTTTACACGTATGAAGACTCCTCCTCTTCCTTGCTGAGTCGCCACAGCAGGGTACTACTACACTGTGGGGCAGGACATCTCGCCATCTAATCCAACGTGGAGACAAGGAGAAGAGAAAGAAATTCCAGACCTCAAAGAGTCCGGTAAAGTACTCTCAGGGCAGCTCCTAGAGGACAGAGATTATATATATCCAAAAACAATGAGTGGAAGTCTCCTGAAGGAAGAGGAGAGACAGGAAATAAGTGAAAACAGGAAATAAGAGAAAAGACTGAGAAATTAATAAATAAATGAGGAACAAAGCTCTGAGGTGAGAGCCACAGAATGGAGGCCCTTAGAGATAAAGAGTTCAGCTGGGAGCAGGAAAAAAGCAAGGTTCTTACTGCTTTTCCTGATCATGGAACCAACAATCCCTCCTGCCGCTGGTGGTAGTGTACTGTTTCACGAACTGAGTTTTTTGAGAGCTGCGATGTGTGTGTGAAGCCAAAGAGGGCCTTGTGTTTGAGGTCTGTGAAGTTTGTATGTTTCTCTGCAGCGGTGGAGGAGGGAAATCCCCAGGACTTTTCGGCCAGATATTCTTCCCACTGGCCCAGGACTGCCTGCTGTTGTGGATGCCAAGGTTTAGAGCCAAAAAGTGGCTTAGTTAAACTGAACATATTTTTTTTTCCCTGCAAACCTGTCTACACAAGAGGTCCTGATAAGACACCTCTGCTATGGTAGTGAGAACTCCACCCACAAAGTGACCAGTTAATTTTTCAGCAAACGAAATCTTAAAATCTGGAAAGGGTTTCCTCAGGGCCAGCACACAGAAAGCTGTCTTCCAGAACTGGCTGAGGTTGTATCTCCTGTTGGAAGCCGACCTTGGTACTGTGAGAGTCACCCAGGTGTTGCTGGTTTTGAAGGCATGAAGGGGTCACGGAGAGCGGCTGAGGCTTGGCATTGTAAGAGGCCAGGAGAGGCCATTGGTGAAAGTGCAGCCCAGTTGCAGAAAGGGACCCCAGTGTTCTGAAGATGCCAGTACCATGGGACGACCACCAAGAGCAGCAGCAGCAGTGGAGTGGAACCAGCCAGAGCCCGGAGGACAAGCTGTGTGTGCTGCAGAGCCAGGGAAGTGATCCAAGCCCTTTGGAGGAGCCCAGAAGATCGTGAGTGAATTCCAGAAAATTGGACATTGACAATGTGTTTCTGCTGTCCAGAGACACTGTGAGAAGCCTGATAGATGTTTGGTATCACTGGGTCCTGTGCATTAGCAACTCGTGATTGTTCCTCTTGTAAATGGTTTTGCTGGCGTAGTGTTAAATTGTGTTGTAAAGGCAAAACAATTTATTTTATTCAGAAAAGGGGAAATGTTGTGAAAGTGTATCTTCAGTAATGTACAAAACTGTTTCCTGTACTGTGGGTGAGGGGCTCTCTAGGCCTTGGTGTTCTGTGTGTTGGATTCTGTGGAGGAGGTTTGATTGCTTATGATCTGCACCTGAGTAGTTCTGAATCAATAAAACACCTGAGCTCACATGCTCGGGGTTCCACTGTGGGTTTGGCACCGGCCACGACGGTGGTTCCCTCTGCGGAGGTCTGCCAGAGTTTGGACTTACGAATATGCCTCCGTGTCTTCCTTCTGGAGCTGCCCCAGTACCAGCGTTATAGGACGGGACATCTAGAAAAGTACCCCAAACTGGGCTCCGCTCCCGATTCAGCTGCACACTCTTTGGCTCTAGGTTCTGGCCTAGGACACAGTTTTCCTGTGTGTTAACATGGACCGGCTCTTCTCCCTACGTACTCTGACTTGGAGCAGGAAGGACCTGTGTGTGAGACCGTCCATCCTCGCAGGGTTGGGGCCTGGCACAGGCTCACCCACAACTTCACAAACTTTCAGGCCACTCCTATCATCATCAAGAATGACAGAAAGTGGCCGGTCGGCCTCAGGAGGTGGCAGCCCCCGGCTCTCACTCACCTTGGGCTCTTTCTTCAGGCGCAGACGGTGGCCCCAGTGCGGAGTCAGGGACTGCTGGGCCACACCTCGGTGCCGTAGATGGAAATACTGGTCGTCAGGGAAGATCTGGGAATGTGATGGACAGGGCCATCGCTGGGACCTGGCTCCTTGGACGGAGTCCCCAGGGATGAAGTACAGTTTCCGCGGCTTTGTACACCCTCAGTGAGGTGCAGTTGAGGGCCACAGAATCCCAAATTGAACATGGAGGGGTACACAGACGCATTCTTCATATCCGGTGAGGTCTTGAGGACCCCCTCCCATCCATCTGTCCAGCCTGAGGTCGTCCAGGCCCCCGCCCCACGTCCCGTCTATCTAGGTCCCACCCACCTGTCCCAGGTTCACGAAGCCAAATTTACGTGCCAGGCTCTCAGCCTCCTGGTAACCTTTGGTCACCCGCACAGCCCAGCTGCTGACATAGACAGGGGCCCTGGCTGAGGCCCACTCCACAGCCAGGAGGGCCAAAGCTAAAGCCAGACCCGGCCACAGCGCAGTCGGGGCGGGCCGCATATTGGGGGGCGGGGCGGGGGGCGGGGCCTCAGGAAGCCACCCCATCCCGGATCCCATAGCAACCCCGAAGCTCTCAACTCCCAAGGGGCCTTGCGGTTCCTTCCTCCTCCCCCCTACCCGTGACGGGTGGGAATATCCCACACAGGGAGACACATCTACACAGACCTAAGCCTCATGGAGCCTCAGTTTCCCCACTTATACAAGGTCAACCCCTCCATGAGGCCCTTAGGAGAAGGTTCAGGGTCACAGGGAAGGCTTCAACCTTTTATTTGGCCCCGCCCACTTTCCTCCACGCCCCTCCCTCGAAAATCAGCTCTGCCTCCCCACAGCTTCTTCCAATCAACGTCGTTCTTTCCAGTGTAGTCCCGCCTCCTTTGTGAGCAACCCCGCCTTCTCCATCCGTCCAATCAGCGCTGGCCTGGACCGGGCCCCTCCCACCTGCTCTCCAACTAGCTCCACCCACCACTCCCGTCAATAATCTGTCTCTTGTCCAATCAGTGGCGTGCCACTCCCCCTTGACCAATCAGCGTACCAGCAGCCTGGCGCCCCGCCCCCTCTGTCTCCTCGCAGCCGCGCCCACTTCCGCCCAGGCCAGAGGGCGATGCGGCGGAGGAGACGGGGCAGGCCCCACCTCCTTTGTCCGCCGTGCCCTCCCATTGGCCAGAGCGGGGGGTCGGGGGCGGAGCCAGCCCCGGGGACAGAGAACAGCGAGCCGGGGTCGGGGACGGGGGCGGGGTCGGGCCCTGAGCGGGAGGCAAAGACGGTGCGGTCTCGGTCTCGGCGGACCCGGTGTGCCAGGCTGCGGGTGTGCTGGAGCGCCCTGCCCCGGGCCCGTCGCCGCCATGGACGGTCTGCGCCAGCGCTTCGAGCGATTTCTGGAACAGAAGAACGTGGCCACCGACGCGCTCGGGGCGCTCGAAGCCAGGACCGGGGTAGAGAAGCGATATCTCGCCGCGGGTGAGCCCGGAGAGGGGGCGCGTGTCGCGGGTCGGCGACGGGAGCCCTGAGGTCCTGGGTCCCGTCCGTGAAAGGGCGCTGGCCCGAGGGTGCGCCTCCCTGGAGGGGCGCGCAGCTCAGGCCCCCGAGGCCCGGCCCCGGGAACTCAGCCCTGGCGGCTGTCCTGTCCCTAAGGGGCTCACGGCAGGTCCCCGACGGCCTCGACGAGGCCGCATGTCTCAGACCTGGAAGGAGTGCATAGCTCGGGTCCCTGGTGGACCTGGTGAAGGGCTTCAGGAGGCCCTAGGCACCCACACTTGACTTTAGGGGCCCGGGAAGGTGTGCACATCTGGGTCTCCGACAGGCTACCAAGATGGCGGTGGAAGGGGACCACTTCTGTTCCCGTGGACCCTGACGTCTGGGGACTTTGACCCGCCTGTGGGTCTCATCTTAGATTCGGGAGAAGGGCGTCTCTGATTTGCCTGCCTCTCCTCCAAGGGGCACCCTCTGGAAAAGGCCACCTTAGGGTCCTGCAGCACGCCCGGTGCAGTCTGCCTCTTGGGGTCCTGGCTGCGTGCCAGGCCCCAAGTCTGGTTTCCCTGCAAGTCTGGTTTTTCCAGTGGCCCTGCTGGCCCCTATGTAGGAGGAAAAACAAGGGACAACCCTTCTTAGTCTCTGGTATTTTCCCAACCTCTTCTCACGTGTTTTCATGGAGAAATGTCCCCTTGTTTCTCTGGGACCTGAGACCCAAGCTGGGGTTGGACGGACCCTGCACCCCAATACTAGGCCTCTCTCCCTCTTTGCCTTGTCACAATAGCTTTGAGTCAATGTTTGTTGAGCTGGGGTGGTGGCTGGGATTTGGGGGGTGGGGAGCCTGAGAAGAGACCACTCAAGCATCCTGATTCTAGTTCCAGTCCTTTCTGTGGGGTGGTCGGGGCCCCTGTGCGACTTTCTGGAATGATTTTAGAGTGCTCCTGTTCCTGTCCGCATAAGCCCATGGTCTTGTTCTGAATTCACCCTCCCTGAATTATGAAGCCCTGGGGGCTCTCTGGAGGACTGCGCCCCGGGTCATGAAGTCCTTCCTCCAGACAGGTCCCGAGAGTTCTGTGTATGCTCACCCTCCTCACCAGCTGGAGGGTGAGGGTGGGCTACTGTATCCTACTGTGTGTGGGGTTCTGATATCTGTGCCCAGACCCCAGGGTGCCCCTACACCTGTGACTCAGCACCCGAGGCTGCCATTGTCCCTGTGTTTGGGCCCCAGGTACAGGCTGCAGCCTCTGTTCTGGCTTTCCACATCACTAGGGAAATTGCATCACAGTACCTGGGGAGGGGGTGGCCAGGGTATCACCGGGAAGGAAACTGAGGTGGGGGAGATAGGGGCTGTGTTGGGAAGCTGTTTAACCACCCCCACGTCCCTTCAGTCACCGTGCCCCCTCTCCTTGCCCTATGGCCTTGGAATCCAAGGTTATCTCTTTCCTGCTGAGGTTGCAGGTAGAGAGATTAGGGGGATCAGTACACCGGCAGTGCCCTTCACCCATCAATGCGGGAGACAGGGTGACATCCCCCACCTGCTTCCAGACCCTTATCTCAATAGAGAGGGATTCTCAGGTTTCAGCTGCCCCAAATGTCCACCCTGTGCTCCCCAGGCACCAAATGAGACAGCAACTTAGATGGCCGTCTGGGGCCAGCTGCCCCGCCCTCCTTGACCTCAGGTCCTAGAGGATAAGACGGAGAGCAGGTGGAAGGAGTGGCGGGGACTCTGACCTTAGACACAGAAGCCTGTGTCCCTGAAGATAGCACTCTGAGGGAGGAAGGAGGAGACATCCCAGTCCCAGCTGCCCGAGGGCAAAGGTCCCCCACGTGGACAAGCCACTCCCTCATCTCCAGCTCGGCCTGGTCTCTGACCTTCGGAGTACAACAAGGCCCCAGGGCCCCCAAACACTTTCCCACATGCCCCGGCTCTCCCTTGACCCTTTCTAGCCTTAAGCTCTCCTTGCCAACAATGTTTTAGTGGCTGAGAGGCCATTCCACAGACTGTAGCAAGAGAGCTTCTAAACCACGGCCGCATTAGGGAGCAGGAGTCAGTCAACAGCAGCCGCACCTGTACACGGAACCCCCACCCCCACTGCCCTTGGTCTGGTGAAACTGCAGAGCAAGAAGTGTGTGCCTGTGTGTGCAGGAATTGACGCCAGCCGGGCTTCCTAACTGTCCCTCGTATTCGTGTATCTATTTATACATCCTACTACTTTTGAGCGAGGTTTGGAGGACAACGGTGGGCGTTGGGCCTTTCCTTCAATCACGTGGTTCCAGCAGCAATTAGATTAGGCGTCCCGCCTTGCCTGGCCAGCGCCTTTACCTGCCACATCCCCACGACCCTCTCCACTTTCTCTGGAGATGCTTTCTGCTGCACCTGCAGCCTCTCTCTTTGGTCAGACTGTGTGGCGGGGTCCGAGGACCCGCGTGGGCCTGCCACACTCTCCCAGGTACTGGGGCCGCAGACACCCTGCAGCAAGCCTGCTTTTGCTTGTGCTTCTTAGCGTGTGCCAGGATCCACACGCAAGTCCCCACGCTTGTGCAGAAAGCATTTTACCAACTGAGTCGTCTCCCCGACCCTTTGGAGTGGGCGGGTTTGAGACATGGACTCATGTAGCCAAGGGTCATCCCCGTGCTCCAGAGGCTGAGGCCAGCCTGGGCTACATGGCCAGACCCGACCTCAAAATAAATAAATAAAGATAACTGAATAAACGAGCAATTAAAGGCAGTTGTGGCAGAGCGCGCCTCTCGTCCCTGCAGAAGCGGGCGGCTCTCAGAGTCCAAGGTCGGCCTAGTTTACAAAGTGGTCAGGTCAGCCAGGACTGCCAGGAGTCGCCGTCTCCGAGAAAGAAGACTGAGCTCTCAACCCAACACTGAACCCTGGCTCAGAGCTGACCGAGGTGGCGCCCACCCCATCGGGGAGACCCGGGGTTCCAGGTGGCGGCAGGGGGATGCCCTGCCTGTGGGATCCCAGCTGAGGTGTTACCACCCGGGTTTGCCTTTGCAGGAGCGCTCACTCTGCTCAGCCTGTATCTTCTCTTCGGCTACGGGGCCTCTCTGCTCTGCAATGTCATCGGATTTGTATACCCCGCATATGCTTCGTAAGTGCGACACAGTCCCCAGGGGTGGGATGCTTCCGGGGGCTCCCAGGCGGCGCATGGGCAGACGTGTGCATGTTCCTGTCTGGACAGAGTCAAAGCTATCGAGAGCCCAAACAAGGAAGACGACACTGTGTGGCTAACCTACTGGGTGGTGTACGCCCTGTTCGGTCTGGTCGAGTTCTTCAGCGATCTACTCCTGTTCTGGTTCCCTTTCTACTACGCGGGCAAGGTAGGTGTGCTGGCCCGCCCTGCGGGGGTCAGGAGGAGAGGTGCAAGAGCGGCCCTGGGCCCTGCGTGTGACGGCAGCGTGTCCCCCGTGCGACAGTGTGACGTGTCCCCCGTGTGTGGCCCCAGGCTCCATGTGTGCGACAGTGTGACGTGTCCCCCGTGTGTGGCCCCGGGCTCCGTGTGTGCGACAGTGTGACATGTCCCCTGTGTGTGCGACAGTGTGACGTGTCCCCCGTGTGAGGCCCCGGGCTCCGTGTGTGCGACAGTGTGACATGTCCCCTGTGTGTGGCCCCAGGCTCCATGTGTGCGACAGTGTGACATGTCCCCCGTGTGTGGCCCCGGGCTCCGTGTGTGCGACAGTGTGACATGTCCCCCGTGTGTGCGACAGTGTGACGTGTCCCCCGTGTGAGGCCCCGGGCTCCGTGTGTGCGACAGTGTGACATGTCCCCTGTGTGTGCGACAGTGTGATGTGTCCCCCGTGTGTGGCCCCGGGCTCCGTGTGTGCGACAGTGTGATGTGTCCCCGTGTGAGGTCCCTGGCTCCGTGTGTGACAATACCATGTTTCCCATGCAGTGCGCCTTCCTGTTATTCTGCATGACACCGGGACCCTGGAACGGGGCACTAATACTGTACCATCGCGTCATACGACCACTGTTTCTAAAACACCACGTAGCCTTAGACAGCACCGTGAGCCAGCTCAGCGGAAGAGCACTGGACATGGCAGCTGGGATAGCCCGGGATGGTGCGTACTGCAGTGGGTGCCAACAAGCTCAGTCTGATCCTGAGTTGTCCTTTGTTTTTCCCTTTGGGTTGTTGTTTCCGAGGCAGGGTTTCTCTGTTGTAGCCCTGGCCGTCCTGGAACTCGCTCTGTAGGCCAGGCTGGCCTCGAACTCAGAGATCCGCCAGCCTCTGCCTCCCAAGAGGTGGATTAAAGGCGTGCGGCCCTGCACGTAGCTAGTTAGGTTATTTTGGGACTGGGCAGATTTCATGTAGCTCAGGCTAGGCTGGCACTCACTGTGCAGCTGAGGGTGATTTTTGTTCCTGATACCCCCGCCCCTACCCCCTGAGGGCTGGGATGAGAGCATGGCAGTGTCACCTTGCACTAGCTGGCTCCTGGGTCTTGCTTGAATCCTCTCTGTCTGTGTCTGTCCCTCTAGCTGGGTCTGTCTCTCTGTCTGTCCACCTGTCTCCTGACTGGCCGCACCCTCTTGTCTTGTGCCCCCCACCCCCGCATGGCCTGCTATGCTCTTACTGTCCGCCTGTCTCTCCCTGCTGCTGGGAACCAGTTCTCCAGGCCCTAGCCCGGGGGCGGGCTCTCGTCACCCCAGCATCAGCACCGGAGCCGCCAGCCGCTCTGGAACAGGACCGTACGTAACTCCTTCTGAGGGGTCATGTGTGCAAGAGCCACGTGTGTTCTGTATGTGTGCTGTGTGCGCGTCCACACGTGCGTGTATATGTACGGTGCATTCTGCTCTGGGTGTGTGTGTGCACACGTGTACAGGAGCCCACAGGCCATGCAAATGCACGCCCTCGATGGGTGGGTGTGCGGGGGGTTCAGGTGTCTGCACAGGGCGATCACCAGCCTCGTCCACATCACACAACTGTCTTCCTCTTCACAGCCAACTCAAGCCAGAGCCCTCCCCTGAAGCACAAGTGAAGTCCCCTAGCAGTGTGTACGCTGACACCCCCACCAATGCCAATACCAGTGACAAGGGACACTCTTCCGAAGTCCAGGTCTCCTCCTCCGCCTCCTCCACCTCCTCCTCCTCCTCCTCCTCCTCTTCCACCTCGTCCTCCTCCTCCTTGGACTCCCAGCCAGAGACCCAACAGCCAGCACCAGCATCAGCATCAGCACCAGCATCAGCACCAGCACCAGCACCAATACCAGCACCAGCAACAACACCAGCACCAGGACGCCGATCCTCAAGTCCAGCCAAGCAGGCAGAAAGCCCTTTGCGGGCCAGGCATGAGCAGTCTCCATCCCCGGTCAGCCCAGGCTCCACATCCGCTTCCCGGGGTCAGCTGGCCATCGGCTCTGTCAGCGGCTCTCAGATCCCCGGCAAGGGCCGGAGCCATCGCAGCCGGGGCAGCATGTCTAACAGACCCCAGCAGCATACCCAACTGCCCAGTACCTCCGTAGGGCCTTCCCAGCCAGCCACACGCTCTGGGGGAGCCTCACAGCCAGCAGGCCGGTCGCCGGGACTTAGCCGGACAACAGCCCGGCACCCGGCCAATCATCAGAACACGCAGGCCTCGGCATCTGTCCATCAGGCCTCGGCATCTGTCCATCAGGCCTCGGCATCTGTCCATCAGGCCTCGGCATCTGTCCATCAGGCCTCGGCATCTGTCCATCAGGCCTCGGCATCTGGCCATCAGGCCTCGGCATCTGGCCATCAGGGTTCGCCATCTGGCCATCAGGGTTCGCCATCTGGCCATCAGGGTTCGCCATCTGGCCATCAGGGTTCGCCATCTGGCCAGCCGGCCGGCCGGTCAGCAGCAGCCACTGCCGCACCCACATCCACACAGAGGGTCAGCGCCTCCAACCATGACTCACCCAGGGCCCAGTCTCCCAGCACAGCCCCTGACCACGATCATACCGGCAACAAGTCCCCCAATGAACCCGGAGACTTGGGCTCCAAGAGCAACACCCAGGGCTCCAAGAGCAGCAGCCAGGGCGCCAAGAGCAGCAGCCAGGGAGCCAAGAGCAGCAGCCAGGGCGCCAAGAGCAGCACCCAGGGCGCCAAGAGCAGCACCCAGGGCGCCAAGAGCAGCACCCAGGGCGCCAAGAGCAGCACCCAGGGTGCCAAGAGCAGCACCCAGGGCACCAAGAAACAACAAACACAGGAAACACAGATGACCGCCAGCTGCTCGGGGCCGGACGTGATCGTCCCCTGTCGCTCCACGTCCTCTCTGGAGTACATATCTGAGTCCACCACGGAGATTACCTGTAAATGGCCCCCCTACAGTCCCCAGCTGCGCTGCCCGAGACACTGCTGGCTCTTACAACACCTGGCGTACTAGGGCCACGCCGGGCCACCCATGGGCCACACAGAACACCAGACCACCCGAGTACCGAACCAGAGCCTGTCCACGAAGAGCCGCAAGCAACAACTGCCTTCCACAGAACCCTGTCAGACATCCGCCACGGCACCGCGTGAAACACCCACCCGCTATGCCCCCACAGGGGAAACCAGCCCGTGGATTCCCACATGAACAACTACAACGGGAGCTCCACGTGAACACCCTCACAGCACAGCACAACATACCCGTCGGGGTCACTTGAAACACCATCTGGCGGTTCCTCATATACCATCTATCCCCAAGGCACACAATAAAATCACCCGCTCAGGCTCGTCGGCTGTGTCGGATGTCGGATGTCGCTACCACCTGTTAACACATGCATGCGGCCAGGCCGAGGAAGGCAGAGCCACCTACCGGGGATCCTGCCAGAGGGGCCAAGATGCTCCTAAGGCAGAAAACCCGTGTCCTCCCTCCCCAAGAGCGTGTTTTTTGGTATGTAGCCCAGGCTGGCCCAGAACACACAATCTTGTGTCGTAGCTGCTCAGGTTCTGAGATCACAGCTACGAGCCGCCATGTGTGGCTGGGAAATAGAATCAGTGTTCACTCCAGAGGGCGGCCACAGGCCGAGGACGCGCAGTGAGCCTGGTCCAGCTGTGGAGTGGCATTTATTGGGGTTACTTTCAGGAGTGGGGGTGACTGGCAGCACAACCTCTGAGAAGAGGTCGCCCCAGCACAGGTGACCAGTGCCCTCCCGTTACTGTTTGCAGGGCCAGGTCTCTCAGGGTTCTTTCCTACGGTTCTAAACATTCTCACATGTCTCTGCCTGTCGCGGGCCGGGCACGAAGAGCCGAGAAGGGTGGAGGCGGCAGGTCCTCCAGGCCCGGGCTGCAGGTGTGCGCAGCACGCGCCTGCCCGCCCGGGTTCACTCCTCTGTCAGAGCATCTCCTGTGAGAGTCTCTCCTGCAAGAGCATCTCTCCAGTGTGTCTCCCATGTCTCTCCTGTGAGAGATCTCCCGGCCCCTGGCCCCTCCCGAGGGAGAGGTGTCCCTGTGGCAGGCACAGCACACAGCGTCCTGAGCTGGGGGAGCCCCTCTCTCCTGGTTTGCTCAGAAGCAGAGGAGACTGGAGTCCTAGCGCTTGCTGGCGCGGGGCCAGGAACACCGGGCGGCTAACACCATCCGAGGCTGCCTGGCGGGATGGCTGGGTCAAGGCTAGACCCCTTGCGGGATGGCTGGGTCTGGGCTAGACCCCTTGCAGACAGCCTGGGTCACAGACCAAGATTGTTGGTGATTGCATTTTATTTTCTGTAGTTCTAGGATGGAATCCAGGGATTCCGGAATATTGGACAAATTCTCCACCCTGACCACGCCCCCAGCCCCTCACTTTCATTGAACTATTCACCCCCCCCACGCCGTGTCCCCCGCTTCATTTACCTGGTAGAAACACACCAGATCAGCCAGGACATTGTTCCTGCGGCTGCTGCAGTGACCCAGGGTGACCGTCCCCGCAGTCTCGTGACCCGGGGTGACCATCCTCACAGTCTCGTGACCTGGGGTGACCGTCCCCACAGTCTCATGATCCGGGGGTGACTGTCCCTGCAGCCTCATGATCCCAGAGTGACTGTCCCCACAGTCTCGTGATCCCGGGGTGACCGTCCCCACAGTCTCATGATCCAGCGTGACCATCCCCACAGTCTCGTGATCCGGGGTGACCGTCCCCGCAGTCTCATGACCCGGGGTAACCGTCCCTCAGCTGTGTAACCTAGTCCCTCCCTGGGATCTGCTAGGGTTGTGTGGCTCTGCTCATCAACACAACTTCCAGGAAACAGGACTCAACAGTCATCTCCCGCCCTTAACTTTGGTTGTTCAATCAAGGACCTTGGGACACTGGGCTCAATGCATTCATTACAAGGTCACACTTAGCTACATAGGGAGTTTGGGGCTAGCCTGGGCTACAGGAGGCTTTTTAAGGAGCATTTGGGCTGTGCGTGGTAGTACAATCTTCAATCTCAGCATTGGGGGACATAGAGCTGGGAGGATCTCTGTGAGTCTGAGACCAGCCTGGTCTACATAGGGAGTTCCAGGCCAACCTGGGCTACAAATGAGACCTTGTCTCAAAAAAAATAAAAAAAAAAGGATAGATAGTAATACAAATGAATTTAAGCAAATCATTGCCGAAGTGAGGTCACCATCCTGGGCAAAGGGCGTGGTCTGTGGAAAGCCCCAGGGCAGGGCAGGCCTGGCCTGCTGGGGCTGGGAAGGAGGGGATGAACGCCCCGGGGTGCAGGGACCTGCAGTTCCTTGGAGATCCTAGGAAAGACTAACTTTTGCTCTGGAAGGACAAGAGTAGCTGGTAATTACCCCCTCCCAGTCCTGTGGGCTATCCCTTGGGCACTAGAGATTGGGAGCGCAGATTTCTGGGCCACTGGTCCAGCTGGTTGGAAAAATGTGCTCTGACCACAGGTGTGGCCCAGGGGTGGGGGGTGGGGGGGTGCAGTTGGGAAACCAGGCTTGCTCCGGGTCGGGGAGGGGCTCTCCATGTAAACCACAGATGAGCCAGTTATGGGTTAGGATAGGATCAGGACTCCAAGGTCATCCTCAGCTACATAGCGAATTAGGGTCCAGCCTGGGCTACACAAGACCTTAATGGTTCTCCATTGCTCAGGAACTCATGGACTTGGCATGGCTGGCCAGCGGCCCCAGGTATGCTCAGCCTTTTACACAGGTTCTGGGGATTCAAACTTAGATCCTCGCACTTGCATGATAACCGCCCACCCAACCCCTTTCACTTTTTATTCTGAGACAGGGTCTCCTTAAGCTTTCCTCACCTCCGCTCCCGAGTGCCGGGATCACAGGCCCACCGTGGTTTTTATTTCCGCTTTATTTCCCCTTCCCTCTATTGTTAGCACAAGGAGCCAAATTTGAGATGAACAACGTTTGGGAGACAAACTCCCGTCACTGGAACTTGTTGTCATGCCCCTGTGTCAGCTACAGGCTCCTGGCGTGGGGCGCCTGTCCGTCCGTCGCGTGCCTCAGGCTGAGCACCCGGACCCAGCCGGGTGGGCCTGTCCTGGACTGTCCGGGCCGGAGCTGGCCCCTGCAGTCCGGCTCCCCGCCTGGGAATCCACAGTCCGGCCACCAGGGGGCGCCAGGACCCCACGGATTTCCATCGGACCCTGCCGCACCCTGTGTGGGATTTGGGGGAGATTCTTGGTGCTGCCTGCACCCCTTCCAAGGTCGGGTAACAAACAGCAGTTTCAGAAGACATGGATGCAAGTCGTTTGGTGGAAAGGCAGCCAGGGTCTTGGGGTCCTTCAAGCTCTCAGGTGCAGAGCACGGTTTTAACTCCCAGTACTCACTCAGGGAGGCAGAGGCAGGTGACTTCAAGGCCAGCCTGGGCTACAGAGTGAGTTCCAGGCCAGCCAGGGCTACACAGTGAGACCCCCGTCTAATATATATATATATATATATATATATATATATATATATATATATATATATATATATATACACACACACACATATATGTGCATATACTAATATATATGACTATCTAATACATATATATGATTACCTAAAATATATATATGGCTGTGTGTGTGTATGTATCTATGTGTGTGTATTATACACACACGCGCGCGCGGCCCGGGGGAGCTCTGCGGCGTCACGTCACGGGACACCAGAACAAGGGCCCCGGGGCTTCACAGCGGACAGCGCCTGGCTGCGAGCCGCACCCGGCTGTCCTCCGCGGGGCTCCAGGGCCGAGCGTAGCCCGCGTGCGGCAGCTGCAGCCGGTCCCGGGTGCCGTCGGGGCTCACGCGGCGCTTGGCGGCCAGCAGGTAGTCCCCACGCGGGGCGAGCGGCGGGCAGGGGCAGCGGCCGGGCGCCCACACGTACTCGCGGGCGCGCAGCGGCGAGCGCTGCTTGTAGACGCGCACGACGCGCACCTCGTAGCGCGTGTCCCCGGCCTGGCGCTGGCGCCCCAGCACGCGCGCCTGGAACACTGCACGGGCCAGACTCGGGGTCAGCTGAGATCGGGGTGGGGCCACTGGGGTCAGGAGGACGGGGTCAAGGGTCAGGGTCTCACCGAAGTCACTGCCACAGTAGTGGAGAAGCCGGTGCGCGCGACCTCGGCTGTCAGGGCACGGCCCGCAGGGCTCTTCAGGGGCGGCTGTCGGGGGTGACGACGAGACGCCGTGACGACGGCCTTGACCCTGCTCGGCCCACCCGGACACACCTCTGCACGGCCCACTCAGGACACACCCATGGCTCACCCAGGACACACCCACCAGGACACACCCCTCTCACCTGGCTCCGGGGATGCCACCCGCGCAGGGCTGGCCCCCGGGAACCCTGCGGGCCGAGGCTCCACCTCCCGAGGCTGGGGCTGTCGCACCGGCCAGCCCAAGGCCTGCGCATGCGCCTGGAAGGGGCCGTAGCGCTCCCGCGGCAGCCAGAACTCGAAGTGCACGCCGGGGTTCGGCTCCCGCAGCAGCACCTGGGGCGGGAGGGCGCGCGGGAGCCTGCGACCCCTCCCCGACCCCGCCTCCCCGCCGACCCCGCCTCCCCGCCGACCCCGCCTCCCCGCCGACCCCGCCTCCCCGCCGACCCCGCCTCCCCGCCCGACCCCGCCTCCCCGCCCGACCTCTCCTCCCCGACCCCGCCTCCCCTCCCCGACCCCGCCTCCCCGCCCGACCCCGCCTCCCCGCCCGACCCCGCCTCCCCGCCCGACCCCGCCTCCCCTCCCCGATCCCGCCTCCCCGCCCGACCTCTCCTCCTCCCCGACCCCGCCTCCCCTCCCGACCCGCCTCCCCTCCCCGACCCCGCCTCCCCGCCCGACCCCGCCTCCTCCCCGACCCCGCCTCCCCGCCCGACCCGCCTCCCCGCCCGACCCCGCCTCCCCGCCCGACCCCGCCTCCCCGCCCGACCCGCCTCCCCGCCCGACCCCGCCTCCCCGCCCGACCCGCCTCCCCGCTCGACCCCGCCTCCCCGCTCGACCCCGCCTCCCCGCCCGACCCCGCCTCCCCGCCCGACCTCTCCTCCTCCCCGACCCCGCCTCCCCTCCCCGACCCCGCCTCCCCGCCCGACCCCGCCTCCTCCCCGACCCCGCCTCCCCGCCCGACCCCGCCTCCCCGCCCGACCCCGCCTCCCCGCCCGACCCCGCCTCCCCTCCCCGACCCCGCCTCCCCGCCCGACCTCTCCTCCTCCCCGACCCCGCCTCCCCTCCCGACCCCGCCTCCCCGCCCGACCCCGCCTCCCCGCCCGACCCCGCCTCCCCGCCCGACCCCGCCTCCCCTCCCCGACCCCGCCTCCCCGCCCGACCTCTCCTCCTCCCCGACCCCGCCTCCCCTCCCGACCCGCCTCCCCTCCCGACCCCGCCTCCCCGCCCGACCCCGCCTCCCCGCCCGACCCCGCCTCCCCGCCCGACCTCTCCTCCTCCCCGACCCCGCCTCCCCTCCCGACCCCGCCTCCCCGCCCGACCCCGCCTCCCCGCCCGACCCCGCCTCCCCGCCCGACCTCGCCTCCCCGCCCGACCCCGCCTCCCCGCCCGACCCCGCCTCCCCTCCCCGACCCCGCCTCCCCGCCCGACCTCTCCTCCTCCCCGACCCCGCCTCCCCTCCCGACCCGCCTCCCCTCCCGACCCCGCCTCCCCGCCCGACCCCGCCTCCCCGCCCGACCCCGCCTCCCCGCCCGACCCCGCCTCCCCGCCCGACCCCGCCTCCCCGCCCGACCCCGCCTCCCCGCCCGACCCCGCCTCCCCTCCCCGACCTCGCCTCCCCGCCCGACCCGCCTCCTCCCCGACCCCGCCTCCCCGCCCGACCCGCCTCCCCGCCCGACCCCGCCTCCCCGCCCGACCCGCCTCCCCCCCGACCCCGCCTCCTCCCCGACCCCGCCTCCCCGCCCGACCCCGCCTCCTCCCCGACCCCGCCTCCTCCCCGACCCCGCCTCCCCGCCCGACCCCGCCTCCTCCCCGACCCCGCCTCCTCCCCGACCCCGCCTCCCCGCCCGACCCCCGCCGCGCCGGCCCACCTGCAGCAGCAGCTCCTGGGCCGTGGGCCCGGCCGCCTGGAGCGTCTCCTCGGGGCCCGCGCCGCGGGTGTAGACCACGCGGGTGCCCGCCGCCTCGTAGGTGCCAGGCGGGCTGGGCGCCCCGACGTCACCGTTGAGCACGTAGCGCCCGTCGCGGGACACCAGCGCTGCAAAGGACAGTCGGCCTGTGCTCGCAGGGACCGCCTGGCCTCCTGACCCGCGCCCCAGCCTCAGTTTCCCCAGATGCCCCCGCGGTTACCCAGGTGGTTGTGGCTGCGCTGGGCCACGCGGATGTGCCTGGCGCCCTCGGGGATCAGGGTCACGTTCCAGTAGCCGGCGAAGGCGCCTGGCGGGGAGGGTTGAGGTGAAGCTCCGCACGATTTTCTGGGGTGCACAGGGTGGGGCTCTGGGGTGCATAGGGAGAGGCTCTGGGGTGCACAGGGAGGGAGCTTGGGGTGCACAGGGAGGGGACTTGGGGTGCACAGGGAGGGGCTCTGCGGTGTACAGGGAGGGGCTCTGCGGTGCACAGGGAGGGAGCTTGGGGTGCACAGGGAGGGGACTCTGGGGTGCACAGGGAGGGGCTCTGCGGTGCACAGGGAGGGGACTCTGGGGTGCACAGGGAGGGGCTCTGCGGTGCAGAGGGAGGGGGCTCTGGGGTGCAGAGGGAGGGGCTCTGCGGGGCAGAGGGAGGGGACTCTGGGGTGCAGAGGGAGGGGACTCTGGGGTGCAGAGGGAGGCGCTCTGCGGTGCACAGGGAGGGGCTCTGCGGTGCACAGGGAGGGTACTCTGGGGTGCAGAGGGAGGCGCTCTGCGGTGCACAGGGAGGGGACTCTGGGGTGCAGAGGGAGGGGCTCTGGGGTGCAGAGGGAGGGGCTCTGCGGTGCATAGGGAGGGGCTCTGCGGTGCACAGGGAGGGGCTCTGGGGTGCAGAGGGAGGGGCTCTGGGGTGCAGAGGGAGGGGCTCTGGGGTGCAGAGGGAGGGGCTCTGCGGTGCACAGGGAGGGGCTCTGGGGTGCAGAGGGAGGGGCTCCGCGGTGCACAGGGAGGGGCTCTGCGGTGCACAGGGAGGGGACTCTGGGGTGCTCAGGGAGGGAACTCTGGGGTGCTCAGGGAGGGAACTCTGGGGTGCACAGGGAGGGGCTCTGGGGTGCACAGGGAGGGGACTCTGGGGTGCACAGGGAGGGGCTCTGCGGTGCACAGGGAGGGGCTCCGCGGTGCACAGGGTGGGACGTTCTGTCAGGAACCAATTAGGGGGACAGCCGCCGTCAGCGGGGCCGCAGCCTGCGCATCCGTGGGTCTTGGCTCCTGGGGCCGGGCTGGAGCGCTGCCCCGCGAGCGCGGCCCCGAGGCGGCCCGGGCGGTCACCTGCGTCGCGGAACACGCGCTGCACGAACAGGCAGGAGTCGTTGGCGCCGCCGCAGAGGCCGCAGCGGTCCTCGAGGGCGCCGGAGCCCAGCAGCCCGTCGCAGCCCGCGGTCTGCGGGACAGAGTCAGCAGAGGCTTGGGGAGGGGCGTGGCCAGAGGGGCAAGGACGGGGCGGGGCACGTGGACTGGAGAGTGGGCGGGGCCTTTGTGAAGGGGCGTGACTGGAGGGGCAAGGGCGGGAGAGTGGATGCGCCCTACTTGAAGGGAGTGGCCGGAGGGGCAAGGCCTTGGAAGGGGCGTGGGCGGAGGGGCAAGGACGGAGAGTGGGCGTGGCCTGAGGGCAAAGAGCACGGGCGTAGAGAGAGGTGGGTCCCAGAAAAGCGAAGTAGGAAGGTTGGGGGGGGGGGTCTGCTGATAAGGCCTTGCAGTGGGCGTGGCCTGCTGGTGGGCTGGCCCTGGAGAAAAGACTGTGGGAGGAGCCACAAAGGGCATGGGCCTGGAGGGCTGGGCGGAGCCTGGCGCCAAAGGGGCGGGGCCTTGAGGGTGTTGCCCGAGGGAAGCCCTGAGGTTTGGGGTGGAGTACGATTGGTAGGGGTGGGGGACGGGGCGTGGTCTTCAGGGGCGGGGCGGGGCCAGAGGGCGCTCACCAGACAGCGGCCAGCCACACAGAGGCCCTGGGCCCCCGGGGTGCAGGGGGTGCCGTCCAGGACGCGGCCGAAGCTGTGGTAGAAGGCATGGCCCTCAGCCAGGCAGTTGAGGTCACACAGGTTGGGCGCTACGGGCCGGGGAGGTGCGTGAGTTCGCGCCTCCATCCCAGTCGCAGCTCAGCGCCAGCCTCCAGCCTCCACACGCCAACGTGGGAGACCCCATCTCCAGCTTCTCTCTTCCGGGTCTGCCCTCCTCGTGACCCTCCTCCCCTCCCCTCCCCGGGCATGCACTTTGTTTTCTTTTCTTGCTTGTTTGTTTGAGACGCGGTTTCTCTGTTGTAACCCCAGCTGTCCTGGAACTCACTCTGTAGACCAGGCTGGCCTCGAACTCAGGTAGATCCGCCTCTGCCTCCCGGTGCTGGGATTAAAGTCGTGCACCACCACTGCCCGGGGCCATACATTTCCCTACACTCCTCGCTCCATTTCTCCATGCCCTGCCCCTTCCTGACTATACCCCCACCACCTTGCCTCCAGGCCCCGCCCTCCAGACCAGGCCCAATAGAACTGCCTTTCCAGTACAGGCTCAGTAGCCCTGGAGCCTGCAGTGTGCCTCAGTTTCCCCTAGCTGTCATATGAGACCCACAGGCACCCAGAGTTTATCTCAAGCGCGAGGCAGGCAGACGCTGGTGGGGACAAGGCCAACCTGGTGCCCTGTCGGGGGAGGGGGGCAGGACAGAGCGAGGAAGGCCTAGGGCTGACGAACTGTCTGCACCACCAGTCCCTGTCTCCCTTCAATCTGGAGGCGTACTGCCCCGGGCACCCAGTTATA
Source organism: Cricetomys ansorgei (assembly GCA_026225945.1). Lineage (NCBI taxonomy): Eukaryota > Metazoa > Chordata > Mammalia > Rodentia > Nesomyidae > Cricetomys > Cricetomys ansorgei. The sequence continues at coordinate 118,717 of JAMJFZ010004123.1, forward strand.
TAACCAGCTATTTTCAGCTCCGTGCGACAACATTTCCTGTTAGTGGGATCAGTCTGCAAACTGTTGGCCTCTGGAGAAAACGCGAAGCCAATCCTCAGCCTGGAGCTTGACCCTTTGTGCGAAAGGCACCACATCTAGCCCTTACCAACTCCTACATACGCTTCAAAACCCATTCCAATGCCTGCCTCTCTGCATATTAACTCCTTTCGAGGTTCTCCTTTTTCCTCCTAACCGCGGAAAGTCAGGCTACTCACCCCCGTGGAAGGGCACCCACTGGTAGGTCTTCTGGGTGCCCAGGACAGGGCGGCCATTGTAGAGCGCGCACTGCAGGTCCCGGAAGGGTGTGGCTCCTGGAGGACAGGCCTGGGGAGGACGCAGGGGCGTCTGAGCTCAGGGAACCAAGAAGGGTATGGGGTGGGCACAAGGCAAGAGGAGCCTGGGCAGACGCCAGGGCCTACCGGCAGCGGGCACACCCGGTACTCATGGCTGTCTCCCCAGCAAAGTTCCTCCCCAGGGAAGCTGTAAGAACAGGGTGGCCTGAGTCTAACGGGGCCCACCTCGGGGACCCCCACCTCAGGACCCCCACCCACCTCAGGACCCCCACCCCTACCTCGGGACCCCCACCCTTCCTCAGGGACCCCCACCCCCACCTCGGGACCCCCATCCCCTCCTCGGGACTCCCCACCCCCTCCTCAGGGACCTCCACCCTGTCCTCGGGGAACCCCCACCCCCACCTCAGGATCTCCACCCCGTCCTCGGGGACCCCTACCCCTCCACGAGGACCCCCACCCCCACCTCGGGGACCCCCCCACCCCACATCTGGACCCCCCACCCCCACCTCGGGGACCCCCACCCCACACCGGGACCCCCCATCCCCACCCCACATCAGGACCCCCCATCCCCACCTCACCCCACATCTGGACACCCCCATCCCCACCCCACATTGGGATCCCCCCATCCTCACCCGGCCTCCCTCCGCCCCCACAGGCCCCACCCGCATTCCAGCTGGCTCTGTGGGATTAAAGGGCACTGCATGTGTGGGCAGGCAGTGGGCGCGGCCTTGGGGGATAGGGAGGGGGAAAAGGAGGGGAGGGGAGGGAAGGATGGACAGGAGGGAGGAGAAGGGGAGAGATGAGGGAATGGAGGGGAGGAGAGGAGAGATAAGGGAGAGGGAGGGGAGGGCAGGGCAGGGGAGGGGAGGGCAAAGGAGGGGAGAGGGGAGGGGAGGCCAGCTCACCGGACACAGCGGCGGCTGCGCACCGAGACGCCTGGGCCACAGGAGCTGGAACACGCGCTCCAAGGCCCCCAGGGTGACCACTCGCCCGGACCCTACTTGAGGGCAGAGAGGAGGTCGGCCGGGAGGAGAGCCCCCCCCCGCACCCACGCGCTCCCTGAGCTCCTTCACCCCTTACCTGAGCAGCACCCCCTAAACCACAGCCCAGGAGGGTCCACAGCAAGAACAGAAGATTCTGGAACGGGAGGCGGGACCCGAGGCGGTCGGCAGGCCCAGGGCGCGACGCCATCTCGGCCCCGGCCGGCTGTGTGACCTCTGACGGAAGCTAAACCTCTCTGTGCCCTCTGGTGTCTAAAAAGCGATGAGGTGATAACAGCCCCTGCCCTCTCCGGAAGGCCTTGAGGGGTTGTTAGCCCAGGCTAGGAGCCAGGTGGGGACCGGGAACTTGGGTTGTTACTTGTTAGAAAACTAATTTTATTTTTAGATAGGGTTAGTGGCGCACGCCTCTAGTCCCAGCACGGGGGAGGCAGAGGCAGGCGGATCTCTGTGAGTTCAAGGCCAGCCTGGGCTACAGAGGGCGTTCCCGGATAGTTGGGCGGAGCGCGACCCCAGGAGCTGAGCTGGGTTACAGCGTGAGCACCGCACAGGGCTGTGCGGAGCCCACGCGGCTTCTCTAAAGGGCAGTGAGATCCGGAACCCCAGCATCTCTCCTCTTTGTTTATTTGAGGCTGTGAAGCCCAGGCTGGCCTGGAACTCTCTATGTAGCCCAGGCTGGCCTCTCATCAGCGATCCACCTGCCTCCGCCTCCCAGGTGCTGGGATTAAAGGTGTGCGCCGCCATGCCTGGGTTGTTTATTTATTTATAACGGTTTTTGAGAAAGGGTCTTGCAGCCCAGGCTAGGCTCAAACTCCCCGAGTAGCTGAGGATGACCTTGAACTCATGACCCTCCTACCTCCCCTTCTAGTGCTGGGAGAGTAGACCCTGGGTGTGTGGTCAAGGACCCAGCTGGGGGGGCAGATTTTCCCTGTAGCTCAGCTTGGGCATCTCTGGGAAATCCTCCTGCCTCAGCCTCCGGGTCAGGGCCAGCAGGCCTGGGCTGCCACACACCCGGCTTACTCTGCTATTATCAACGGTAGTGTGTTCTTTTCTAATGCACACAGTAGGTGCCTCTACCTTCCTGGGTGGCCAGGATCCCACCATTCCATCCCTGCGGGCCTCCGTCTCCCCATGGGGTCGGTGGAAGCTCAGTCCGCGCGTCCCTGGGACCCTGCTGGGGGGCAGCGAGGGCGCCGCTCAGAAACCCGGGGTGGAATGGACCCCCGGCTGCACCCCGGCCTCTAGGGACCCCTCTGCTCCCAGACGCCTCGCAGAGAAGGAAATCCCCCTGTGGCAGGCGCGGGGCTGACCTGGGCTCCTGCCAGCTCGCCCCTCATGGTCTCCTCTGTCAGGGGTGCCGAGGAGAGGGGGCAGGGCTGAGGAAGGGCCTCAGTTTCCCCATCTGCCAGGAGGGATGAAGTCATTCTCAGCCCACGCCCTCCGCGTGATCTGGGCCTGGCAGGACGAGCCAGGAGGGGAGGGAACCGAGTCCCTCCTGCGACCGGGCACGCTGAGTGGCGCACAGGGACTCCAAGGCCTGCAGACCGGGTACCTGACGGGGGGGTGGCAGGCTGGGGCCCCCAGGGGAGCCAGGGTCACCCCGCTTGTCAACCGCCCTGACGCTGTCACCCAGCCTTCAGGGCACTCTGGGGACCCTGGGGAGCTGCTTCAGTTCCCTCTGCGGCCCCGGAGGCAGGGGAGGGACTTGGTAGCCCCGCAACCCCCTGGTGAGGGGAGCCTCCCACCCTCCCGGTCCCAGAGGAAGCGGAGACCCCCAAACTCACCAGCATCCCAGGGGTCGCTGCTGTCGCCCCAAGGAGGGCCAGGAGCCAATGGCGTTGCTGTCACAGCAGCTGGGAGAGCGGCAGGATAAGAAGAGGGACTTACCCAGAGTCCGAGGCGCCGCGTCCGGGCTCCCCCGGGACGCCCCAGGGACTGGCGGAAGCAGCGGGGCCCCGAGGTGCGGGACCGGGAACTCGGTCGGTCCCGCCCACTCGGGCTCCCAGGCGCACCCAGGCTGGGGTCACCGAGGGCGCAGGCCCGGGGCGCCCTCGTGCGGTGGGCATGGAGCTGCGGCAGGGGACTGGCCCGACTGAGCCGCGCAGCGCCTCGCCGCGGTCCGGCGCCCGAGCCCGTGACCTTGGGCGGTCCAGCCGCGGCGCTGCGCGGGTCACCGCGCTGCTATTCCCGGCGCCGCGCTCAGGGCCCCGGAATGTGCAAGCGCTCCGGCCTGGGGCGGGACAGCGCGTGCCCGGGCGGCCCCACCCGGGACCCCGTCCTCGCCCGTCCCAGCCGTGCCACGGACCCCACTCAGCCTCCCCACCCGGGTCCCCAGCATCCCCTCACGAGGCCCCGCGCGCCCGCTGGGAGCGGAGGACCCTCCCCGCCGCGCATTCCCGGGCACTGCCGTCACCGTCGCTCCACCCGGTCCCGCCCTCCGGCCCGGAGCGGAGCAGCTTCCCTTGACCTCGCGGGGTCCGGCCTCAAGTCCTCCGCCTCGGTTTCCCCATCCCCGGTGCCCGGGCAGCCTTTTGGGGGCCATCCGAGGCGCTCACGCACCCCATCGCCTCCGCGGCGCCCCCTGGCAGCCGGGCAGAAGGCCGGGATCGGTGCCCTGTGGACCACGCTGTTTCCGGGCGCCTCCTCTAGGAAGCCCGCCTGGCTGACTCCGGGCTGGAGCGATTCCCCGCAGGGCGCAGTGCCAGCTGTATACGCCTGCTGCAAGGCCATCTTCTGGACAGGACCCCGCAAGGGGTCTGATGCCCATCACCCCACTGAAGGGAAGATGTAAGGCCTGACTGGAGTGTCAGGAAGCCCCCACCGAACAGGCAGCCACGGCCCGAGGGAGGGCTGGCCTAGCAGGGTCAACGGGAGGATAGGGACAGTCCTGACGTCCTGGGTGGGAAGACCCGGCCTCCAGAAGCAAAGATGAGGGCGGTGTGGGGGAGGGGAAGCCCCCGCAGCAGGCACTCGGTCGGGCAGACACTGTGATTTGCAGAATGGTATACAGCAGGCATGTGCTCTGCAAGGAGGGTATACAGCAGGCATATGCTCTGCAGGGAGGGTATACAGCAGGCGTATACTCTGCAGGGAGGGTCTACAGCAGGCATGTGCTCTGAATGGTATACAGCAGGCATGTGCTCTGCAGGGAGGGTATGCAGCAGGCATATGCTCTGCGTGGTATACAGCAGGCATATGCTCTGCATGGTATACAGCAGGTTTGTGCTCTGCATGGTATACAGCAAGTGTGTGCTCTGCATGGTATACAGCACGCGTGTGCTCTGCAGGGAGGGTATGCAGCAGGCATATGCTCTACATGGTATACAACAGGCGTATGTTCTACGTGGTATACAGCAGGCGTGTGTTCTGTGTGGTATACAGCAGGCACGGTGTCTCTCAGCGTATACAGTAGGTGCTGTGCTCTGCAGGCTGTGACACGAGGCTGTACGATGCTCCCTGCAGTCCCGCCTCCGTCCAGCAGAGGGCGCCGCGGGCTACAGGCCCCGCGGTCTCGGCACCGCCAGGCTGGGGAGGGTGGAGGCAGGAGGGTGAGTCCCGGGCCAGCCTGGGCTCACCACCGGTTCCGAGGATGCTCCCTCCTGCCTCCCGGGGGCCTGGGGTCCGCCCCCTCTCCGGGCTCCCGGCGGCCCCTCGGCGGGGATGAGGGCGGAACCCGGACCCGCGCTGTCGGGCCGTGCGCAGGTCGGGCCGCTGCGGGCTCCCGGCCTCTCCTCTGGGTGCTCGCCGACAGAGAACGGCGGGAAGCTGGGCGTCAGGGCCGGGCGAGAGCCGGGGCTCCTGGATCAAACCGGACCCGAAGCGGGCCGCGGGCACCGCTCGGCTAGGCTGGTGCTGTGGGGTCCCCCAGTCTCCGCAGACGGGGGTCTCTGGTTGGAGCCCGCCTGCTCCCGCCGCCGGCTGGGGAACCCGGGTCACCACCCCCAGCTGGGGTTACAGCTGTGTAGCACAGGCTGGACTGACCCTGACCAGACTCCCGATCCTCCTGCCTCCACCCACGCGGTGGCAGGTGCGTCATCATGCCGCCCCCCCGCCCCCCATCTGTACCGACACTGGGCTCCACTATCAGCAAACACAAGCCCCAGGGGAGCGGGAGCCATGGCTCCTGTCCTCAGGGCAGTCGCCCCAGGCCCATCGATCGGCTCCAGGTCGGTGCCCTCGGCGGGAGCCTGGGCAGCTGGAGGGGGGGGGCTGGGGGAAAGCTGGGGGGCAGCGGTGGGGAGCGGGGGGCTGGGGGAGGGCTGGGGGGCAGCGGTGGGGAGCCGGGGGGGTGGCTGGGGAGGGCTGGGGGCAGAGGTGAGGGGGGGGGGGGCTGGGGCAGCTGGGGGCTGGGGGAGGGGGGGGGCAGGGGAGGACTGGGGGCCGGGCAGCACCAGAGCCAACCAGACCCCGAGGCCGCAGGCAGAACCCACTCTGGGAGCGGCCGAGGGACAGAAGGAGGCACCAGGGCCGCACGTGGGGCCTTTAATCCCAGCGCTCAGGAGGCAGAGGCAGGAGGATCTCTGTGAGTTCAAGTCCAGCCTGGGCTACAGAGTGAGTTCCAAGTCAGCCAGGGACATAACAGAGAAACCCTGTCTCGGGAAATCTGTAAGCAAACAGCAGCCCCGTGCGCTGCTCCAGCCCCGTGCGGTGCTCCAGCCCCGCGCAGTGCTCTGTGTGCTGCTCCAGCCCTGCGCGATGCTCTAGCCCCGCGTGGTGCTCCGGCCCTGTGCTCTGGCCCCGCGCAGTGCTCTGTGCGCTGCTCCGGCCCCGTGAGGTGCTCCAGCCCCGTGCTCCGGCCCCGTGTGGTGCTCCAGCCCTGTGCTCCGGCCCCGTGTGGTGCTCCAGCCCTGTGCTCCGGCCCCATGCGGTGCTCCAGCCCCGTGCTCCGGCCCCGTGTGGTGCTCCGGCCCCGTGCGGTGCTCCAGCCCTGTGCTCTGGCCCTGCGCAGTGCTCTGGCCCCGCGCAGTGCTCCAGCCCCGTGCTCCGGCCCCGCGCGGTGCTCTGGCCCTGTGCTCCGGCCGCGCGCAGTGCTCTGTGCGCTGCTCCGGCCCCGTGAGGTGCTCCAGCCCCGTGCTCCGGCCCCGTGTGGTGCTCCGGCCCCATGCGGTGCTCCAGCCCTGTGCTCCGGCCCCATGCGGTGCTCCAGCCCCGTGCGGTGCTCTAGCCCTGTGCTCCGGCCCCTCGCGGTGCTCCGGCCCCGCGCAGTGCTCCAGCCCCGTGCTCCGGCCCCGCGCAGTGCTCCGGCCCCGCGCAGTGCTCCAGCCCCGTGCTCCGGCCCCGCGCGGTGCTCCAGCCCTGTGCTCCGGCCCCGCGCAGTGCTCTGTGCGCTGCTCCGGCCCCGTGAGGTGCTCCAGCCCCGTGCTCCGGCCCCGTGTGGTGCTCCGGCCCCATGAGGTGCTCCAGCCCTGTGCTCCGGCCCCATGCGGTGCTCCAGCCCCGTGCGGTGCTCCAGCCCTGTGCTCCGGCCCCTCGCGGTGCTCCAGCCCTGTGCTCTGGCCCCGTGTGGTGCTCCGGCCCCGTGCGGTGCTCCAGCCCTGTGCTCTGGCCCCACGCAGTGCTCCAGCCCCGTGCTCCGGCCCCGCGTGGTGCTCCAGCCCTGTGCTCCGGCCCCGCGCGGTGCTCCAGCGTGAGGACCGCCGAGCTGTCCCCGCCCATGCACGCTGGCTGTCCAAGCTCTGTGAGCCGGGCGGGTGGGCGGGGTGAGGAGCCGGGAAGCTGGGTGGGATCGGGAGCCTCTCTCCGCGGGGACCAGGCTTCCTGGCTTTCCGGGCAGAGCCTTGCGCGGCGGGCCGGCCACCTCTGGTCCGTTCTCGCTGTGAACCCCGATCTCCCCGTCCCGGTCCCCCGCCCCCACGTTCCCGGCGACCCCGAGGGCAAGCCGCCGGTTCTCAGCCTGGCTCTACCTTTGCCGGGCTCAGGGTGACACTTGGGATGGAAGTGAGGGGTACGGTCCCCCCGTCCCCCTGCCCCCGCCCTCCCACCGTTCCCCCCACTGTTCCCCACCCCCGTGCTCTGCCCTCACCCCCCCACCCCGCTCAAGTCCCCTTCCCGGTGTCCCATGCCCGGCTCTGCGCGGCTGCATCCCTTTCCCGCCTCCTGGCCTGTGAGTGGCTGAGGTCGGGGTGCAGCCCGTGGGGTGTCTCCAAGTCATGTGGCTGCCAGGCCGAGCCTTCCCCGGGCCTCGGGGGAGTCGCCGCCCCCCCAGCAGGGATCTCAGACAGCGCTTCCCAGAGCTTCTCCAGAGAGATCTGCTGAGTCCGGGCAGTTATCTCGGGTCAGCAGAGCGCAGAGGTGGGAGGGGCTGGGCTGGGCTGGGGTGCAGGCCGGGTGCAGGCCTGGGGTGCATGCTGCAGTACAGGCCGGGGTGCAGGTCAGGATGCAGGCTGGGCTGGGGTGCAGGCCGGGGTGCAGGCTGGGCTGGGGTGCAGGCCAGGGTGCAAGCTGGGCTGGGGTGCATGCCGGGATGCAGGCTGGGGTGCAGGCTGGGCCGGGGTGCAGGCTGGGCCGGGGTGCAGGCTGGGCTGGGGTGCAGGCCGGGGAGCAGGCCTGGGGTGCATGCTGCAGTACAGGCCGGGGTGCAGGTCAGGATGCAGGCTGGGCTGGGGTGCATGCCGGGGTGCAGGCTGGGGTGCAGGCTGGGCTGGGGTGCAGGCTGGGATGCAGGCCAGGGTGCAGGCCTGGGGTGCAGGCCGGGGAGCAGGCCTGGGATGCAGTCTGGGGTGCAGCCCAGGGTGCAGGCCGGGGTGCAGGCTGGGGTGCAGGCCTAGGATGCAGGCTGAGGTACAGGCCGGGGTGCAGGCCTAGGATGCAGGCTGAGGTACAGGCCGGGGTGCAGGCTGGGGTGCAGGCCTAGGATGCAGGCCTGGGGTGCAGGCTGCAGTACAGGCCGGGGTGCAGGCCATGGCCGGCTCAGCGAGGACGTCTGAACCTGGCCAGATGTGACGATGCATACTGAGGCCGAGGCAGGAAGATCAGGAGTTCAAGGCCAGGCTGGGCAACACGGGTATTTCTGTGTTGGTAGTGCCATGCCCAGCCCCTGGGAGCTGCATCTGGGTCTCTCACTGAGCACCACGGCCCCAGGGGCCCTCTGCACCGAGTGTGTGTGTGTGTCCTGTTCATGGCTGCACGATACTCCAGCACGGGGGCGGGCCATCCTCCATTCGTGGACGCTGTGGACATCCATGTCTCTGTCCATCTTTTCTCCCCTATTTCTTTCTTTTTTCCTTTGAGTTGAGACAGGGTCTGTGAGTTAGCATAGGTTACCTCTTGAACTCACTCGGTACTCAAAGCAATCCTTCTGCCTCTGCCTCCCCAGCCTGGGATTAAAGGCGTGCCCCGCCAGGCCTGTCCTGACCTTCGACACTCGGCGCCCACCTTTCAGAGACCCCCAGAGGAGATCCCCCAACCCATCCTGCAACCCCTCGGTCGCCGAGAGGTGCTGGGCCGGCTGGGGGGGTTGTCCCCCAGGGCGCAGGCGGACGGCCAGGCAGAGGGAGGGCGTCAGCTGACTCGCACGCTGCTCAGGGCGCCCTGCCAGGAACTCCTTTCTTCCAACATTCTGTGGACTCAGCTCCTGGGAGTGCTTGCCTCTGCTCCCTCGGCGGGAAGCACTCGGGGTGCACCCCACCCGCAAAGCCAGGCTGGGAGAGCCTGAGCTCCCTCCGGCCACTTGGGGTGTGAGTGGCACCCCGACTTAGGGACCAGATCCTAGGAGAAGCCTTGGGAGGCCCCACGACCTCGTCGGTGTTACTGCGCACGCTCGTGTGATGTGGGGTCCCGGGACATGTTGGGGGGGTCAGTCCTCTCCTTTCTCCCAGGACTCGAACTGAGGTCATCAGGCCTCCGAGGTGCGTGACTTTTACCCGCGAGCCCTCTGGCAGGCCCCAAAAGCCTTCCTTCCCCCAGGTGGACTCGAACCTTGGACATCTTCAACAGGGTGAGCTCAGGGCATCTCTGTGGGCCAGGCTGAGGTAACGCACTTCCTGGGGTCTCCCTTGGAGTACTCAACCAAACCAAGGATGTTGAGCCAACGCAGTAGGTGTTCAGCAAACACCGGACTCAGCTGACACAGGTCAGAAGGACCTGGGCGCCCCACCCCCTCCGCACCCCTCCCTGCAGCGGGGTCCTGGGTTCTCTGGCTGCAGCTGTCTGCCTCTGAGCAATCCGAGGACCTTCACCCCGGCTCCAAGGGAGACCCCAGGAAGTGCGTTACCTCAGCCTGGCCCACAGAGATGCCCTGAGCTCACCCCACCCCCATGCTCCCAGGTGGGGACGCTAAGACTTGGGAGCACGAGGGGGGGCACTTCCCATCCCCCCACTCGGCGGCACGGGCCAGGCTGGGTTCCAAATCCTGGCTCTGGAAAATTCCGTAGCCTGAACCCAGCCCCACGGAGCCAGGCCCTCCCCGTTACGGCGTTACGTAACGTGCGGGGATTAATACCGGCGGCAGATGGCGGGCTCACACCCTGCCCGGAGCCGCGGGGTCGGGAGCGGGGACCCCACCTGGTGCACGGAGGCGGGGCAGGCGCCCAGAGCCGCGGGCGCAGAATGGCTGCGTCCAGCAGGAGGGTGGGCGTGGGGGGTGCGTGGGGGATGCGTGGGGGTGCGGGGTGGGCTGGGGTAAGAGGGAGCCTGAGGCTCTGAGAAGTCCAAGGCTACCCCGCTGTCTCTCCTAGCGGCCACTCCCAAGATCCATCTCCAGGGTCGGTCCATCTGCCCCTGGTCCGGGGACCCCACCTCACGGTGTCCCCACGGTGTCCTCACGCGTGCCCACGGCCGCCCGGTCCTACTTCTCCAGCCCACTCTGGGCTGCCCTGTCCCGGAGCCCACAGGTCTTCCCGGCCTCAGTTTCCCGGTTGCTGACAGGTCCCCTGAGGCGCAGGGCCGGGAGAACCGAGCCAGGCACCTGGCTCCGGGTTGGCGCCCGAGCACCTGCTCGGCCGGGAGCTGGCGGGATCTCACGGGCGTCCGAGCCCCGCCCCGCCGCGCCCCGCCCCCACCCGCCCATAAGACCCGCTCGGCGGCTGGCGGGGCGCAGAGCGGCGCAGCTTGGCTCGGCCCTCCCGCGCAGATGGAGCCCCGGTCGCAGCGGCGGCGGCGGAGCCGCCAGCTAGGGGCCGCCTTCCTTCGCGACCCGGGCTCGGGGCGCGTGTACCGGCGCGGGAAGCTGATCGGCAAGGTGTGGGCTCCCGCGCTCGCCCCCGAGTTCGAGGCGCGGGGAGGGGAGCTGGGGGTCTGGGCAGGGCGGGAGCGCGCGGTGTGCCCTGGGGTCCGGGAGGGTGGGTGACGAGGCAGGAACCGCACCGGCGCTGTGCGGGGCGGGAGCGCGGCTCCGGTTAGGCGGGCTCTGCGCCAGTTCCTCTGCCAGCTGCGGCAGGGGATTCGCTCCATTGGTGGCTGAGTGCGTGGCTCGAACTCCGCAAGGGGTTGTGCATGGTGTTGGGGTGTCTGAGTGATGCGGTCTGTGTGTGGGCAGAGTGTGGTGTTTGTGTGCCTGGTGCTGTGCCTGGTGCTGTGTGCCTGGTGCTGTGCCTGGTGCTGTGTGCCTGGTGCTGTGCCTGGTGCTCTGTGTCTGGTGCTGTGTGTCTGGTGCTGTGTGCCTGGTGCTGTGTCTGGTGCTGTGTGCCTGGTGCTGTGTGTCTGGTGCTGTGCCTGGTGCTCTGTGTCTGGTGCTGTGTGTCTGGTGCTGTGTGTCTGGTGCTGTGTGTCTGGTGCTGTGCCTGGTGCTGTGTGCCTGGTGCTGTGTGTCTGGTGCTGTGTGCCTGGTGCTGTGTGCCTGGTGCTGTGTCTGGTGCTGTGTGTCTGGTGCTGTGCCTGGTGCTGTGTGCCTGGTGCTGTGTCTGGTGCTGTGTGCCTGTGTGTGCTGTGTGTCTGGTGCTGTGTGTCTGGTGCTGTGCTGTGTGTGCTGTGTGCCTGGTGCTGTGTGTCTGGTGCTGTGTGTCTGGTGATGTGTGTCTGGTGCTGTGTGCCTGTGTGCTGGTGTCTGGTGCTGTGCCTGCTGTGCTGCCTTGGTGCTGGTGCTGTGTGCTGTGTGTCTGGTGCTGTGTGTCTGGTGCTGTGTGCTGGTGCTGTGTGTCTGCTGTGCTGGTGCTGTGTGCCTGGTGCTGTGTCTGGTGCTGTGTGTCTGGTGCTGTGTGCCTGGTGCTGTGTGCCTGGTGCTGTGTGTCTGCTGTGTCTGGTGCTGTGTGCCTGGTGTCTGGTGCTGTGTCTGTGCTGTGTGCTTGTGCTGGTGCCTGGTGCTGTGTGTCTGGTGCTGGTGTGTCTGTTTGTGTCTGGTGCTGTGCTGTGCCTGGTGCTGGTGCTGTGTGTCTGGTGTGTGTGCCTGGTGCTGGTGCTGTGCCTGTGCTGTGTGTCTGTGCTGTGTGTCCTGCTGTGTGCCTGGTGCTGTGTCTGGTGCTGTGTCTGTCTGTGTGCTGTGTGTCTGGTGCTGTGTGTGTGCTGTGCTGTGTGTGCCTGGTGCTAGTGTGCCTGGTGCTGTGTGCCTGGTGCTGGTGCTGTGCCTGTGCTGGTGCTGTGTGTGCTGTGTCTGGTGCTGTGTGTCTGGTGCTGTGTCTGCTGTTGTGCCTGGTGTGTGTCTGGTGCTGTGTGTGCTGGTGCTGTGCCTGGTGCTGTGTGCTGGTGCTGGTGCTGGTGCTGTGTCTGGTGCTGTGTGCCTGGTGCTGTGTGCCTGGTGCTGTGTGTCTGGTGCTGTGTCTGGTGCTGTGTGCCTGGTGCTGTGTGTCTGGTGCTGTGTCTGGTGCTGTGTGCCTGGTGCTGTGCCTGGTGCTGTGTGTCTGGTGCTGTGTCTGGTGCTGTGTGCCTGGTGCTGTGTGTCTGGTGCTGTGTCTGGTGCTGTGTGCCTGGTGCTGTGTGCCTGGTGCTGTGTGTCTGGTGCTGTGCCTGGTGCTGTGTCTGGTGCTGTGTCTGGTGCTGTGTGTCTGGTGCTGTGTGTCTGGTGCTGTGTCTGGTGCTGTGTGTCTGGTGCTGTGCCTGGTGCTGTGCCTGGTGCTGTGTCTGGTGCTGTGCCTGGTGCTGTGTGTCTGGATGCTGTGTGTCTGGTGCTGTGTGTCTGGTGCTGTGCCTGGTGCTGTGTGTCTGGTGCTGTGTGCCTGGTGCTGTGCCTGGTGCTGTGTGTCTGGTGCTGTGTCTGGTGCTGTGTCTGGTGCTGTGTGCCTGGTGCTGTGTCTGGTGCTGTGTGTCTGGTGCTGTGTCTGGTGCTGTGTCTGGTGCTGTGTGCCTGGTGCTGTGTGCCTGGTGCTGTGTGTCTGGTGCTGTGCCTGGTGCTGTGTCTGGTGCTGTGTCTGGTGCTGTGTGTCTGGTGCTGTGTGCCTGGTGCTGTGCCTGGTGCTGTGCCTGGTGCTGTGCTTGGTGCTGTGTCTGGTGCTGTGTGTCTGGATGCTGTGTGTCTGGTGCTGTGTGTCTGGATGCTGTGTGTCTGGTGCTGTGTGTCTGGATGCTGTGTGTCTGGATGCTCTGTGTCTGGTGCTGTGTGTCTGGTGCTGTGTGCGCGTTGTGTTTCTGGGTATTGTGGGTCCCTTGCCGTCCTGTGCAGCAGAGCTCACGGGCCGCCTGCCCTGACAAAGTTGAAGTCCCTGCTCTTTGGCGGGTGGCTGAGGCATGGGGAGTTAGGTGACAGCTGCAGGGCCGGGACCTGGGGCCGCTGTCCATGTTGTCCACACGGCCCACGCTGTCCACACGGCCCACGCTGTCCACACGGCCCACACTGTCCACACGGCCCACCCTGTCCACACGGCCCACGCTGTCCACACGGCCCACTCTGTCCACATCGCCCACGCTGTCCACACGGCCCACGCTGTCCACACGGCCCACGCTGTCCACATGGCCCACCCTGTCCACACGGCCCACGCTGTCCACACGGCCCACACATCCCACTGCCCTCCGCAGGGCGCCTTCAGCCGCTGCTACAAGCTCACGGACATGTCCACCAGTGCAGTGTTCGCCCTCAAGGTGGTGCCGAGGGGCGGGGCCGGGCGACTGCGCCTGCGTGGGAAGGTGAGCAACCCCTCCTCCCCCCTCTGCCTCCCCCATCATCTCCCTACCCCGGCCCGGGGCTGCCCTGCCCCTCGGCCTGCACCGCAGCTGAGGGCCCTCCCTGGGGACACAGGTGGAGCGCGAGATCGCCCTGCACAGCCGCCTGCGCCACCGCAACGTCGTGGCCTTCCACGCACACTTCGCTGACCGCGACCACGTGTACATGGTGCTGGAGTACTGCAGCCGCCAGGTGGCCACGGGGGCGGGGCTTGCTGTGGGTGGGGCTTGTGGTGCCAGGGCGGGGCTTCGTTGGGGCAGAGTTCGTTGGTGGGTGGGGCTTTGGCGGTGGGCGGGGCGTGGTGTGGTGGCTCCCATCGTTGAGCTGTGGCAAGTCACCAAGACCCAGGAGGGCCTCTTTCCTGTTCCGTCTGTGTCTCCGCCTCCCCATCGCTCCCTGTGTCTACCTGTGCCCGCATCACGTGACTCTCCCACCCACCTGGCCCACACCCTCATGCCTGCTTTGTCCCTGCCGAGCGAGGGCTGCCCTGTGCCCTGGTGTGCACTGAGAACACACACATCTGACCAGTGCCAGCCCCCCAACAGTCCTTGGCTCACGTGCTGAAGGTGCGTCAGAGCCTGACGGAGCCTGAGGTGCGCTACTACCTTCGGGGCCTGGTCAGCGGCCTCCGCTACCTGCACCAACAACGCATCGTGCACAGGGACCTGAAGCCCAGTGAGCATGAGGGAGGTGTCTGTGGGGTGGGGGAGGGCGGAGAGGGGCTGGGAGACTTCCCGACCTTGTGCCATGCACCCCCTGCCTGCAGGTAACTTCTTCCTGAACAAGAACATGGAAGTGAAGATCGGAGACCTGGGGCTGGCTGCCCGCGTCGGGCCCGCCGGTCACTGCCACAGGTGAGGGGGTGGATGCTCTGGGTGGTCCTGAGTGGGGCCCGGGAGGTCTGGCTTTCCCGAACCTCTCCCGATTCCCTTCCCAGGGTGCTCTGCGGGACTCCAAACTTCCAGGCTCCGGAAGTGGTGTCCCGGAACGGGCACTCCTGCAAGTCCGACATCTGGGCTCTGGGCTGTGTCATGTAAGTGAAATCCTGGGCACCTGGTCTGGGGAGGTGGCGGGAATGGGGTGCTGCCCAGGCAAGATCAGGTGTGGTCAGGAGGAGCAAGCAGGGTGGGGGATGAGTATGCATGCACACAACAGTTAGACACATCAGTGAGGGCTAGAACTCACGACCTACAGCAGGATGGCCTTGAACTCACAGAGATCCACTTGGCTCTCCCTCCCCAATGTTGAGAATGAAGATAGACACCCTACACCCGGTGAGCACCAGACACTTCACGTCCAGATCTTGGTTTCTTGTCCCGTGTTGGGTGCCAATTCACTTAAGGTGTGGCTAGGGCTGGGGTTCCTTTGGGAAAGCCCTGGGCTAGCATTCGTGAACACCCGGGATGCCATCCCCAGAGCCGCACGAGCCAGGTACAGCAGTGCTCCCCCTCATCCCCAGGGGTTCAAGATTCAAAAATAATTTTAAAAAAAGGCCAGGCAGTGGTGCTGCAATACTTTTACAGCACATGGAGACAGAGGCAGAGGCAGGAGGATCTCTGTGAGTCAAGGCTAGCCTGGTCTACAGCGTGAGTTCCAGGACAGCCAGAGTTACAACAGAGAAACCCTGTCTCGAAAAACTAATAATAATAATAATAATAAAATAAATATTTTAAAAAGGTGTGCTCAGGGATGTAGGTAAGAGGACAACCAGGTGGAGTGTGTTCTGGGCAGATGGGGTGCATACAGAAACGTGTGAACATTCCCATACACCCTGGGAATCCACACTCATCCCTGCCCGCCCACCCGGCCCCAGGTACACGGTGCTGACAGGCGCCCCGCCCTTCGCCTCTGCGCCCTTGTCAGAGCTGTACCAGAACATCCGCGCAGGCCACTACCCGGAGCCCAGCCACCTGTCACCCAGCGCCCGCAACCTCATCGCACGGCTCCTGGCGCCTGACCCCGCCGAGCGGCCCAGCCTGGACCACTTACTCCAAGATGACTTCTTTACTCAGGTGATGCCCCGGGGTGGGACCCTGGGGAGCCAGGGGCCTCCGGATCCGGCTGACCCTGGGTCCCCACCTCCAAAGGGCTTCACTCCGGAGCGGCTGCCTCCACATTCCTGCCACAGCCCGCCCTTCTTCGCCTTCCCCCCGCCGCTGGGGAGGCTGTTCCGGAAGGTGGGCCAGCTGCTGCTGACCCAGTGCCGGCCACCTTGTGAGTAGCTGTCCCCTGGCTGGTCATGCCTCAGACCCGCTGTCACTGACCTCATCCTCACTTGTCTCTCCCTCAACGGGCACTTCTCCAAGGCCAAGACAAAGGTGGGGGAGGGGGCAGGAGCTGACAGCATCACTGTCCCCCACTGTGCTTCCCTCAGGTCCCTTTACCCCAAAAGAGGCCTCAGGACCTGGAAAGGAGGGAACAGAACCTGAACAAATGGAGTCCAACAATGAGGGGAGTGATTTGGTGAGGGCTGCGGAGAACTTGGAAACTGCAGGCCTCCCTGAAGCCCCCAACCCCGACTGCAGCCTCCAGCCATCCACTCTAGCCACCCTAGACCATGAACACCGAACCCCTAAGCCACGCCCCCACTCTTTTACTAGGGGAGTCTAGGTGGGAGCTCCACCCCTGACCACGCCCCCAGCCCCTCACTGAGGGATTCTAGGCGGGAGCTCCACCCCTGACCACACCCTCAGCCCCTCACTGAGGGATTCTAGGCGGGCCTTTTATAGCCCCTGACCCACCCTAACCCTAGCATTCTCTAAGTCTTGTTCTCACCCGTTTACATTGCATTATTGAGCGCCTGCTGTGCGCCTTCGGCAGCTGGCAGGTTTTGTCTGCAGAGAAAACCTGTTCTTCGTGAAAGTGGGGTGGGCTCCGGGGCTCTCCCAGGGGTGGGAGCTGCACTTCGCCTCTCTCTCCGAACTCTTTTCCGTCTCAGGACGGGGCTCCCCCCGACGCCGAGAGCCGAATCCGCGTCCTCACCCTGGGGACCCTGCCGACAGACCTGGCAGGTGAGCGCGGAGAGCTCATCCCAGCAGGGGCTACGGGGCGCAGTGACGCGGAGCAGGACCTTCCCTGTGTCCTGCTGGGCCACAGCCCGCTTCCGGCCTCAGTTTGTCCACCTGCAGAATGTAGCAAATGCCTGGGAAAGCCAGGCGTGGGGACCGGGCGGAGGGAGGGCTCCTGGTGGGCGTGTCCGGCACCTACGCCGCTCTGCTCCCAGGCCCGGAGGAGGAGGACGCGGCTCTGCAGCTGGAGGCCGCGGCCAGGAAGCTGCGCCTCTGCCTGGACTCAGGACCTGTCGGTAGGACGGCGACCCACAGGGCAGGGATGAGGCAGCTAGAGGGGCCTTAGCCCAGGCTGACCCCGACCCATCCCAGCCCGCTCCAGCCCCGCCCACTCCAGCCCCGCCCACCACAGTCCCGCCCCGCCCAGGCCTCAGCCCCGCCCCAGCACCTCCAGCGCAGCCCAGTTTCCGCCCAGGCTCCAGCCCCACCCCCGCCCCGCCCACCACGGCCCCGCCCCGCCCACCACGGCCCCGCCCCGCCCACCACGCCCCTCCCTAGTACCTGGTCCTGGCTCATCGCCTTTCTCTCCCCTATGCTCAGCGGCACAGGACCCCCCAGGGGAGCAACGGCCTGTCCTCTGGGCTCCCAAGTGGGTGGATTATTCCCTCAAGTATGGCTTCGGCTACCAGCTGTCGGACGGGGGCAGTGGCGTGCTGTTTCGGGATGGCTCCCACATGGCCCTGCGCCCCCCAGGCGGGTAATTTGTGGGGCTCTCCCATCCCCAGGGAACCAGACCCTACCCGCGCCTCTCTGGATTCGTTCCTCAACTACTGATGGGAATCTCTCAGGAAGAGGGGCGCAGCAAAACGAATCGATAACACGGACTCCGCAGAGTGTCCCTGGGAGGGGTCGAGGCTAGCTCAGTAGGCAGAGCGCTCGCCTGGCAAGCCCGGGCCCGGGGTTCCCGCCCTGCCGCCGCTGGCTGGCTGGCCAGTGTGTCCCCGGTTCCTGCTCTGTGTCCCCGGTGCCGCTGGCTGGCTGGCCAGTGTGTCCCCGGTTCCTGCTCTGTGTCCCCGGTGCTGGGGTTACAGACCTGCTCTTACCAGGATGCTCGGGGTGTGATCTCAGGTTCTCATGAGATCTCCTCGGTCCCTCACCTGTTTCGTTCTTTTTGTTAAGGATGGGACCTGGGACCACTGACACACAGCCCCCCACGCCCTGATCTTTACTCCGTAGTGCGTTCTTGGTGTGAGAGAAGTGGGCAGCCAGGGATGTGGCTGGCTGGCCAGGAGGGCAAGGCCGTTTCCATGGATACAGGGAGGAACCCAGATCTCATGTAGCTGGGCGAGGGCGGGGTGTCTGGGGTGGCCAGGGTTCTATGTGGGTGAAGCGGGGTTCAGAGTAGCAGTGGGGTGCAGCTGTGGGGGAAGATGTCCCCAGGCATGGGGTACCCGAGGCAGAGACTCATCCTTCTCCTGTCCCCAGCCGCGTCTCCTACATTCCTAACCGAGGGACCCTGCGCACTTTTACCCTGAGGGATGTGCCCGGCCCTCTGCGTGCCAAGCTGGCGGTCCTGCGCCTTTTTGCCTGCTACATGCAGAGGCGTCTGCGGGAGGTGAGGGCCTGGGGTGTGGGGGGCAGCAGAGGGAGGTGGGGACCCCAGGAGACGAGGTCGGACCCCTGACCCAGCCTGTCCCCCAGGAGGGGACTGTGCCCATGCCTGCTGTACCTGCCTCCTCCGACTTCTCTCTGCGGAGCTTCCTTGGTGACTCCCGGGCTCTGGTCATGGTGTTCAGCAATGGGACTGTGCAGGTGAGTGACCAGAACCCGGGCTGGAGGGGTGTGGGGGTGACCTCTGAGGTCCAGCCTGGCATGACAGCGCATGCCTTTAATAGTGGCACTCAGAAGGCAGAGTCAGGCGGATCTGAGTTCCAGGCTAGCCTGGTCTACAGTGAGAGTGCCAGGTTAGCCAGGGCTCCACAGAGAAATCCTGTGTCAAAAAAATAAAACCAAAAGAAATTCAGAGGTCCTCCCCCTGGGAGCCAGACAGCCGTCCCCCTGCCCTGGGGAGCCCTGTGTCGCTGGGCTCAGGAGTGGAACAGCCATAAAGGGAAGAGGGTTGATGTGGTCGGGGTGGGGGGGGTCCCCGTGAGCCTGTTCCTCCCTGGCTTTCATGGAGTCCTTGGGCTCGAATCTGAACTTCCACAGGTTGGGCTCCCACACCAGAGTCTGTGCCTCGTGGGAGAGCAGCAGGCAGAGCTCTGGGGCAGGTGCAGTCCGCCTTCACCCTTGACCTCGGTCTCCCTCTCCCAGATCAGCTTCAGGACATCCCGATCCCAGCTGGTGCTCAGTGGGGAAAGCGAGGGCCTCTTGCTCACTCTCTGGGAGCCCGGTGGGTCGGAGTCGGGCACCTCCTACCCACTGGCTGTCCTGCGGAGTCACGGCTGCACGGCCGCCGTCCGCCAGCGCCTGCGCCTTGGGCTGCGCCTGCTGCGGACGGTCGCGTGAAGCAGAGGGCCCGCGTGGACCTGTGCGTGCTGGAGGCCCGGCTCGCTTCCGTCTGTGCTGCTGCTGCACGGCTGGTGTCCGTGAAGGGTGGACACAGAGCACCGGTGGACGGGGTCTTTGATGTATGCTGTGACCACCCAAGTGAGAGTTTTGTTGGGCCAGGGTGGACTTAACACGCCCTGTAAGCTGGTGTCCGCCTTTTATTCTGTTTGAGATTTGTTCGTTTTATGTGTTTGGCGCATGTCTGTGCCTGGGGTCTGTGGAGACCAGAAGTGGGTGTCAGATCCCCCCAGAACTGGATTACCGGTGGTCGTGAGCCACTGTGCAGCCCTGGCTGTTCTAGAACTCACGATGTAGACCAGGCTGGCATCGAATTTACAAAAACCCACCTGCCTCTGCCCCTCAGATGCTGGGATTAAAGGCGTGCGCCACCGTACCTGACAGGTTAATTTCTTACTCACCCAGGACCACCTTCTCAGGAGTGGCACTGCGCACTGTGGGCTGGACCCTCCCACATGAATTGTTAGCCACGAACATGCCCACAGGCCATTCTGGTGACGGTGTTTTTTCAGTTGAGGTTCCTCAATTCTGGCTTGTGTTGAGCTAACAAAAACAACCCCAAACCAAACCAGAACAACAAAACAAACAAAAGCCTAACCTAACCAGGACAGATACAATGCTTGAGGTATATGGCTCTGTAAACCAAACACGGAGGGAGCATCGGTCGCCTCGCCACACAGCGTGAGCCGGCCCGAGTCTGCGCAGCTAGTCACTGACGTGCACACGGGAGCCACGTCCAGGAGCTGCCACCGCCTTGGAGGGACCTAGTGGGCGAGGTGACAGGGCGTAGGGGTAGCCAGAGTCAGGGCTGGGGGAGAGGGTGGGGCTAGGGCTAAGGGCGGGACTGGGGCTGAGGGAGGGGTTGGGGCGGGGTTGTAACTGGCGGTGTGACTGAAGGCGGGCCTGAGTGCAGGAGTGGGGCGGGGCTGGCCGAGTTTGGGTGGGGCTGTGTGGGGGTGTGGTTGTAGGTGGGGCTGGGCTGAGTGTGGGGGTGTGGTTGTAGGTGGGGCTGGGCTGAGTGTGGGGGTGAGGTTGTAGGCGGGGCTGGGCTGAGGGGTGGGGGTGTGGTTGTAGGCGGGGCTGGGGGGCTGGACTGAGTTGAGGGTGGGGTTGGAGGTGGGGCTGGGGGCTAGACTGGGCTGAGGGTGGGGGTGGGGGTGGGGTTGGAGATGGGGCTGGGGGCTGGACTGGGCTGAGGGTGGGGTTGGAGGTGGGGCTGGGGGCTGGACTGGGCTGAGGGTGGGGGTGGGGTTGGAGGTGGGGCTAGGGGGGGAATGGGCTGAGTGTGGGGTTGTGGCTGGGGCAGGACTGGAGCAGAGGGTGGGGATGGAGTGACTGCTGGACTGAGGCCTGAGCTGGGTCAGGGGCAGGGCTGGGGCGGAGGGGGGGGGGCTGGAGCTGGGGGCGGGGTGTGGCTGAAGGTGTGGCTGAGGATGGGGGTGTGGCTGAGGACCAGGCTGAGGCTGAGGGCGGGGCTGGACTGGCTAGAGCTGAAGGTATGACTGAGGGCAGGGCTGGATACAATTCTGGGATGAGAGCTTGGCTGGGGCGGGGCTGGGGCGGGGCTCGATGGGCCAGCACAACTTTGTGCAGATAGATCCGCTGTTGTAAAAATTTATTTTTAGTTGTGTTTAAAACACTCCGAGGTCTTGGGGTTTTGTATTGTCTGCACTGTTGATTTATGTGGGGGACGTTTGATTGTTGATGATCTGCACAAGGTATCAGTAGACACCTGAGGAGTTCTGTATCAATGAAAGCACCTGAGCTCAGACACTCGGGGTTCCACGGTCCAGGATGGCGCTGGCCGTGATGGTGGTTCCCTCTGCTGAAGTCTGGCAGAGTTTGCACGTATGAGAACGCCTCCTTGTCTTCCTTGCTGGGCCGCCACAGCGTGGCGCCTGCAACACGGGGCCTGAAGTCTCATCCAACGTGGGGACAAAGAAGAACAAGAAACTCCAGACCTCACAGAGTCTGGCAAAGCACGCTCAGGGCAGCTCCTAGAGGACAGAGATCAAATATGTGTATAAATAATGAGTAGAAGGCTCCTGAAGGAAGAGGGGAGTGAGGAGGGAAGGAAGCCTCTATGAAGAGAAAGTTGTGAAAATTAAGTGAGAAAGCGGGCTCAAAAGTGAAGCCACAGAAGAGAGGCCTTTAGAGAAAGACATTTTCATGGTAAAGACAAAAAGTTCAGCTGGGAGCAGGGAAGAAGCAAGGTTTCCACGGCTTTTCCTGATCGTGGAGCTCATGCTCCCTTGCAGTGGCCAGGGCGCGGGAAACGGAAACCAGAGTGTACTGTCCTATAAACTGAGTTGTTGACGGCTTTTTGTGTGTGTGGAGCCCAAGCGGGCTTGTGTTTGAGGTCTGTGAAGAAGGGTGTGTGTTTCCCCATAGAGGTGGTGCAAAAGAACACCAAACCTCCAGAGCGTTTCCACCAGAGATTCTTCCCACTGGGCCAGGACCCCTACTGTAGTGGAAGCCGAGGCTTAGGGCCAAAAGTCGGCTGAGTTAAACTGAACATTTTTTTCCCTGCAAACCTGACCACAAACAGTTCAGACGCTGGCTCTGGTGAGGAGCTCCACCACGAGGGAACCCTTTCTGCAGATAAGGTGACCAGTCATTTTTTCCTGCAAACCAGACTCTATCTTAAAATCTAGACATTAAAATCTAAACTCTAAAATCTTAGACTCTGCGACTCACCTCTCCTTTGGAGAACAGGTCTCACTCGGTAGCACAAGCTGGCTTCGCACTCGGGGCGGTCCCCCTACCTCAGCCTCCTGACATTGTGACTTTTACTGAGAAGCTGGGTGACTTCCCAGCTGCTGTATCTGCCCAGAATCCCGTCCCTGGGGTAAGGCAGGACGCAGGGAGCCCACCAGCATGCCTGCATCTTGCTAAATGACCTACCTAACAGGCTTATTCCATCTGCCCGTGGGCGTCCCGCGGGAGCAATCTGCGAGAATCTCCCACGCCCCAAGCCCACAATGTGTGGTTTATTAAAAATAAACTAACTACAGAATACATTAATTCCTAACCTCCCAGGGCGATTTATTTCTAGGCAGCAGAACTTCAACAAATGGAAGCTTGCCCACTCTGCCGCCCACTGAAACTTTCTGGAATTTTCTTCGGAGGGGTTAGCAGGGAGCTTCAAGAAACAAAGTTATTGACCTGGATATGGGTGATCCAGCATTTGGGGAGGTGGAGGCAGGAGGATCGCCAAGCTCAAGGTCATCCTGAGTGCCGGGCTAGCCTGGGCTATCTCAAAAGCACAAGCAAAACAAAACCAAAACTAAAATCCTGAACTGGCAAGATGGTTCAGTGGTTATGGGTGATTGCTGCCAAGCCAAACCCCTTGCGTTTGACCCGAGATCCACATGGTAGAGACAAACAACTCCTACAAGTTGTCCTCTGACCTCCAAGAGTTCGCATGCACACACACATACACACACGCACACACACGCGCACACGCACACACACATACACACACGCACACACACACGCACACACACACACACGCACATACACACAGTAATAATAAATAAATAATAACCAAATGAAAGAACGAGATGGGGAGGGAGAAAAGAGAAGACACATCGTTAAACTGGGCCTGGGGGCAAATGCAGGTAATCCCAACCCTCAGGAACCTGAGGCAGGAGGATTGCTGTGAGTCACAAGCCTAGATGACAAAATGTGACTCTGTCTCAAAAGGAACAACAACAACAAAAACCCATCTTCCTTTAATCCCACTCTGGAGTCTGAGGTGGGTGGATCTCTGTGAGTTCGCGGTCAGCCTGGTCTACAGCGCAAGTTCGAGGCCAGCCTGGTCATTTTTTGAGACCCTGCCTCAAAAAAAAAAAAGAAAGAAAGAAAAAGAAAACGAAAAGAAAACAGGAAAAGCAAAGCCCTCACTAACTCTCATCTAACGCTGGTTAGATCTTTGTGTCTGAGGGAAACCCTGAGTCCATTTAACTCCAGGAACTAGAACACTCTGTTCCCAACGCTCAGGACTCCCTTTTCTAACGGGGAAGCAACAGGTGACGCAGAGCCACCTCATTGGTCTGTTGAACACGTTTCAAGGCCACTCCTCCAATCAGGAGCGAGAAAGGCGTGGTAAGCGTCTGCAGCGCCAGGTGGGAGGCTGCCATGGCAACGGTGAGTGACAGTCTCCGCGTGAAACCCCTAGGTGCTGGGATTCCTCCTTATGTAAACCGCAAGGAAAACGGGGTGAAACTGGGACTCTTGGCACAGACCACTCAGCCTACTACTGGGAAGACTGAGACAGAAGTCAGCCTGGGTAACCGGGAGGCTCCCTCTCTCAGAAAGGGAAAAGAACTGCTGGGACCTGGGGATCAGCGGTTAGAGCCCTGGCTGCTCTTCCATAGGACCGGGGTTCGATTCCCAGAACCCAAATGGGGAGCTGGGGGGACTCACAACTGTCGGGACGCTATATGCAGGAAAATCACCATAAAATAAAAATAATTAATTATAAAAGGAACTTCAGGGACTGGACTAGAACCCCCAATGAGGAGCTGGGGGTGTGGCCAGGCTGGAGCCCCGCCTAGAATCCCCCAGTAGGGGCTGGGGGCGTGGTCAGGCTGGAGCCCCGCCTAGAATCCCCAAGGGAGGGGCTGGGGCGTGGTCAGGCTGGAGCCCCGCCTAGAATCCCCCAGGGAGGGGCGTGGGGCGTGGTCAGGCTGGAGCCCCGCCTAGAATCCCCAAGGGCGGGGCTGGGGCGTGGTCAGGCTGGAGCCCCGCCTAGAATCCCCCAGGGAGGGGCTGTGCTCTCTGAGGTGTCTGAGGTGTCTGAGGAGGGCAGGCTGTGCTGTGTCCTCTGTGATTGATCTCTGCGGATCGATTCTGGTTTTGACTTTGATTGACGTCCTTCCCCTTCCCTTCCTATCACAGGAGGTCTCAGCGGGGACATAAATCTATCTCGTGCTGCTCAGAATAAACCAGAATTGAGTTTTCTATGTAGCAGGGGGAACCTGGTGTGGGTGTGGGCGGAACAGAGGGACTCAGGGACATCTGGCTCAAGCTGGTTTGACCTGGTGCTGTTTGTTCTACCCAGGCCTGGGTGCAAATGATGGCCACGCGGTCAGGACCAGCCTGAGGCTCCCAGGCCTGCCTATCGAGTCACGTGTGGTGGTGTACACTACCATCCGGCACTCGGGCAGCTGAGCAGGAGGATCAGGAGCATGAGGTCATCCTGGACCCCACCCATGAGACGCCTCCTCTGCCCAAGAGGGCAGGGACCCCCGCAAATGCTCAGATAGAACATGTCTGCAGCGTGGCTTCCCTTGCAGGGGCCGAGGAAGCTCCAGGATGAGCCTCGGCACCTGGGGTGAAGGGCAGTGTAGCCCTGCCCTGAAATCTAGGTCTGGGGCTGTGGAGCTGGCCGCGTGGGAGAAGAGTTCGAATCCCGACACCCACGTAAACAGCCTGGCACTCCATCCCCGGGCGGGAGGAGAAGGGATGACCCGCTGCCTCCCGCCCAGCGGTTCCGGAGAGGCTCTGTCACAGGGAACAGGGTGTAGAGCGGAAGAGAGGGTCGGTGTAGACTCCCTCCTCAAACAGCCAGGCGCCCAGCACACAGAGAACCCTCCCACAGCTGCGTGTGTCATGGCTGCTCTTCCAGAAGGCCTGGGTTCGAGTTCCGGCACCCACACGGAGGCTCACAACCGTCAGTAACTCCAGGGGATCCGACGCCTCCTTCCGGGCTCCACAGCACCAAGCATGGCAGACATGCGCGCAGGAGAGGCGCCCATACACACCAAATAAACAAACCTTTAAAAATGACAGAAATGCATTCAAGAGGCGAAAAGCCTCAGCGAGCCCAGGGCTGCAGCCGGTGGGGGGACTCCTGCCTGCCCAGGAAGACTTTGGGGACATCATTAGCGCTGTCCCGACTCAGGGAGCTCCCAGCACGGAGAGAGTGGGGACCAGGGGCACTGCTCAGCCCAGGATACCCCAAGAGAAAGACCCGGAGTGGTTTCCCCTAATATCAAGGGGAAGAGATCTGCATTCATTATTTAAAAAGGAAAAAAAAAAAAAAGAAAGAAAGAAAAGCAACGGACTGTTGGGGAAGTTTATTTTTAGTTATGTTTAAAATTGTTTTTCTGCACTGTTGGAAAAAGGGACCCACAGGCCTCGGCGTTCAGTGGTGTCTGCCGGCGTCGGATTTCGGCGGGGTTGTTTGATTGCTCATGATCTGCACCTGAGGAGTTCTGAATCTATAAAAACACCTGAGCTGAGATGCTGGGGGCTCCACTGTGAGTGTGGCGCCGGCCTCGGCGGCGGTTCCCTCTGCTGAGGTCTGGTAGGGTTTGCAGTTATGAAAATGCCTCCTTGTCTTACTGCTCACAGCAAATGGCGCATCAACGCAGAGCCGACCTCGCTGGAGACCTCACAGAGTCCGGTAAAGTTCGCTCAGGGCAGCTCCTAGAGGACAGAGTTTATATATCTGCAAAATAATGAGCAGACCTCTCCTGAAGGAAGAGGAGAGAAAGGAAATAAGCCTCTATGAAGAGAAAAAGCTGTGAAACCAGTGAAAGAGGAGAAAAGCTCCGAGGTGAGAGCCACAGAACGGAGGCCCTTAGAGATGAAGAATTCAGCTGGCGGCAGGAAAAAGCAAGGTTCTAACTGCTTTTCCTGATCATGGAGCTCATGCTCCCTCCCGCCGCTGGTGGTAGTGTACTGTTTCACAAACTGACTTTTCTGATAGCTGTGTTGTTTGCATGTGAAGCTCAAGGTCTTGTGTTTGAAGTTTATGAAGAAGGGTGTGTGTTTCCCCATAGTGGTGGTGAGAAAGAATGCCAAACCACCAGAATGTTCCAACTAGAGATTCTCCCCACTGGTCTAGGATCCCCTGCTGTAGTGGAAGCTGCAGCTTGGAGCCAAGAAGCCTCTTAGTTAAACTGAACAGTTTTTTTTTTCCACTGTAAACCTATGTACAAGCGATAACACCACACTATGAGGGAACTCTTCCTGCAGACAAAGACTAATTGTTTTTCCTGCAAACTGGACTCTATATTAAAATCTGGAGAGTGTTCCTCAAGGTCAGCACACAGAAGCTGTCTTCCAGAACTGGCCAAGGTTGTATTTGGTGCTGGCAGCTGACTTGGTACTGTAAGAGTCACCCAGGTGTTACTAGTTTCGAAGGCATGAAGGGGTCACGGAGAGCGGCTGAGGCTTGGCGCCGTGAGAAGCCAGGAGAGGCCACTGTTGGACATGCAGCTTCAGTGGCAATTGAAGGCCCAGAGTGAAGGTGTCAGGTAAAGAAGTTAAGGCACGGCACCATGAAGAGAGCCCAGGAGAGGCCATTGGTGAAAGTGCAGCCCAGTTGCAGAAAGGGACCCCAGTGTTCTGAAGATGCCAGTGCCTTGGGACGACCACCAAGAGCAGCAGCAGCAGTGGAGTGGAGCCAGCCAGACCCCGGAGGACAAGCTGTGTGTGCTGCAGAGCCAGGGAAGTGATCCAAGCCCTTTGGAGGAGCCCAGAAGATCGTGAGTGAATTCCAGATAATGGGACTTTGACAGTGTGTTTCTGCTGTCCAGAGACACTGTGAGAAGCCTGATAGATGTTTGGTATCACTGGGTCCTGTGCATTAGCAACTCGTGATTGTTCCTGTTGTAAATGGTTTTGCTGGTGTAGTGTTAAATTGTGTTGTAAAGGTAAAGCAATTTGTTTTATACATAGAAAGGGAAAATGTTGGGGAAATTTATTTTTAGTTTTGTTTAAAATTGTTTTTGTGCACTGTTGGAAAAACGGCAGCATAGCCTTGGCATTTTGTAGTGTCTGCAGGCGTTGGGTTTCTGTGGGGGACGTTTGATTGCTCATGACTGCATCTGAGGATTGCTGAATCAATAAAACACCTGAGCTGAGATCCTCGGGGGTTCCACTGTGAGCATGGCTCTGGCCTGGTCGGTGGTTCCCTCTGCTGAGGTCTGGCGGGGTTTGTTCTTATGAATATGCCTCCGTGTCTGTGGCGAGCAGCCCCAGAGCAGCAGTGTGCTACAAATAATGGGCTACAATGGCCCAGCAGGAGGCTCAGAGGGCGAAAGCGCTTGCTGCCAGGCCTGAGAGTCTGAGTTCAGTGTCCCCACCACATGGTAGAAGGAGAGACCCGACCCCCACACGTTGCTCTCTGACCTCTAGCCACCATGGCGTAGGCACCCCCATAAAGTAAGAAAGAAAATTGTTAAGAGAATGATTTTTCCCTAACCACACTAGACCCCAAAGCCAGCACCTGGCTTTGCAGATGCTCCCAGGGGACCCCGGCTTCTCCCCTCCCTCAACCTACTCAGGGTGTGGTTCCCATCATCAGACCCTGGGGCGCAGAGGCATCGAGGGGGTCACTGTGCCATGGAGGAAATCCTGGTGACATCCGAGGTCATGAGCAACTGTCCCATTGGAAAGCTCCTGGCGTGGAGTGGATGTCAGGATTCTGCTGGGCACCTCGCAGGCCCCCAGATGCCCTGGGATGACCCGAGACAGTGTTTGTGGTACCCACGGAGACCTTGACAGACCCACCAGAATGGACTCTCCAGGGCAGTGGAGAGACGGCTCAGTGGTTAGAGCGCCGGCTGCTCTTTTCAGAGGACCGGGATTCGGTTCCCAGCTCCCACATGGCGGCTCACAGCTGTCTGTAACTCCAGTCCCAGGGGATCCGACGCCTTCACACAGACACACGCGCAGGCAAAACACCAATGCACATAAAATAAAAGGAAATAAAAAAGCAATAGTTTCACAAATATCTGGTGACTGAGGAAGACACAATGGATTTGAAGCCTCAGTTTCCCCCTCTGTAAAGAGAGGTCTGTGATTGCCCAAGTCCCTAGGGAGCAGAAGATGGCCTTGAAC
The DNA here is from genome assembly GCA_026225945.1 of Cricetomys ansorgei. Lineage (NCBI taxonomy): Eukaryota > Metazoa > Chordata > Mammalia > Rodentia > Nesomyidae > Cricetomys > Cricetomys ansorgei. The sequence continues at coordinate 146,507 of JAMJFZ010004123.1, forward strand.
TCCCAACCCTCTGGCTTCCACCTCCGCAGAGCTGGAACATGCCCGGGCACCACACCCAGCTTCTGGGGATGGGGATGGACCTCGTGGTGCGGGTGAGCAGTCCACCGCTGAGCCTCAGTCTTTTCAGCAATTAAAAAAATATCCATGTCCGGGCGGTGGTGGCGCAGCCTTTAATCCCAGCACTCGGGAGGCAGAGGCAGGCAGATCTGTGAGTTGAGGCCAGCCTGGGCTACAGAGCGAGTTCCAGGACGGCCAGGGTTACAACAGAGAAACCCTGTCTCAAAAAAAAAAAAAAGTAAATAAATAAAATAAAAAACCCATTCCAGTTACTACTGTCGGAGTCTGGAACAAGACAACCCCTGGAGTCGGGGAACACGTCACGGGAGGGTTTGCGGCAGAGGGTTGCTGGGTGGAACCAGGCCTGGGTCATCAAATAATTTAAATAATCGTTTAAGGCGACTTGAATTATCAGCGCGGCGACTGCGCCACCTAGTGGCGAGTGCTGGACGTGCTGGCAGTGATGTGGACAGGGTGTCATGTGCAGCTCTGGCCACACGGGGGCGAAAGAAGTCGGCCGCCTGGTCCAGCGCAGGCGAACTTTTTAAAACAGAATTCAGTCAGCCTTGGCAGCAAGCTCCTGCACCCACCCGCTGCGCCATCTCACAGGCCCTAGGAGAAATATTTGCAGACTCCAAGGTTCCCTCTCTTGCGCCAGCACGTACAGGGTTTCTCCCGTTACGTTTGAATTCCCGGAGGACGGAGCTGGCTTAGTGGGTTTGTAGGATGTCGCCTGTGACATTTGGGACTATGCAAGAGATGATTTTACTAAACACAAAATACGAAAAATAAGAAATAAAAATAGTGGGACACGGTAGCAGATGCCTTTAATCCCAGCGCCTGGGAGGCAGAGGCAGGTGGATCTCTGTGAGTTCGAGGCCAACTCACTGGTCTACAGTGAGTTCCAGGACAGCCAGGGCTACATAGTGAGATGCTGTCTGGAAGGAAAGAAAATGGAAGGAAGGAAGAAGGAAGGAAACAATAGAGAATAAAAATATCTGTTGCTGTAGGGTTCCTGTAATCTCATCTGACACCCCGTTTCTTGAGACAGGGTCTCATGAAGCCCATCTCCCAACCCCTCATGTAGGCCAGGCTGGACTTGAACTCCTGACCCTCCCCTCCATGGCCAGGCTGGCTGGAGTAACCGCCCGGGGTGGCTTACCGCCTTTATCCTGACATGTGCAATTCTATGCGGTGGCCGTGTCTGCCGTGTCCCCTTGTGACGCAGGGTGGGGCCAAGTAGTGTCGGTGGCTGTGTGTGAGGTGACGTGTCCTCAGGTCCCCGGGTCTGGGGGCGTCTTTGGCACTTACTTTGCTGTGTTGTGTTGTCATTTTCTGTTTACCTGTGGGCGTTGCCCGCTGACTCTCTGGAATGCAGAGCATGGATTTGTAGAAGTTGGTCCCCTCCGCCGTGTGGGCCCAGGGGGGGTGTCCAACTCTGGTCCTCAGGCCTGGAAACCAATTCTTCACCCCAGCTCTCTTCTCAGCTCTGTTTGTTCTGTTTTTCTAGGGTCACACTGCGTTGCCCTGATTAGCCCGGAACTTGCAATGTAGACCAGGCTGGCCTGGAACTCAGATCACCTGCCTTCCCAGTGTTGGGTTTAAAGGCTGAGCCAACACACGAGGCTATCCTTTGTTAAGATTTATTTGAGCTGGGCAAAGGTAGCACACACCTGTAATCCCAGCGCTCAGGAGGCAGAGGCAGGCGGATCTCTGTGAGTTCGAGGCCAGCCTGGTCTACAGAGCGAGTTCCAGGACAGCCAGAGTTACAGCAGAGAAACCCTGTCTTGAAAAACATATCAATATGGCTGGAGAGAGGCTCAGCAGTTAAGCACACCTACTGCTTTCTCAAAGAACCCAGGTTCAGTTCCCAGCACCCACACACCCGTCTGTGACTCCAGTTCCGGGGGATCTGAAACCCTCACACAGACACATATGCAGACAAATCACCGATGCACATAAAATAAATTTAAAATTAAAGGATTTATTTAATGCGTGTGGTGTTGCGCCTACGTGCATGTCTGTGCACCGCAGGCATCCTGGCGCCCACTGAGATCGGCAGGGGGGTCCGGTCCCCGGAGCTGCAGTTACAGAGCCTTTGAGCTCGGGTCCTGGGCAGCAGCCGCCAGGGCTCTCCCTGCGAGCCGAGTCCCAGCCCCCGGGGACTCTGGAGGAACCTGTGCGGCGGCCGCGGCGCCCACACCCGGATTGGAAGCGGAGAGGCGTGCAGGCCGGGAACAGCAAACGAGACTGCGGCCGAGGGGCTCCCTGGCCTCTGCACGCACACGCGGCGCCCACGCACGTGTATGCGCAGGCCCTGCAAAAAAGAGGGGAGACCCGCGAGGGGGCTCAGCGGGTCAAGGCGCTTGCGGCCAAGGCTGCCCACGTGAGTCTGAGTCTGTAACCCGCACTGTGAGAGCTGAGTCCCGCACAGGTCCTCGGACCTGCACAGGCGTGCACACATAAAAATAAAGAAATAAATACATGTAACAGGGGCTGGAGAGACGACCCAGGGGCTAGCACTTTGGCTCCTGCAGAGGACCCGAGTTCAACTCTCAGCCCCTCTGCTGAGTGGCTACCACCACCTGTGGATTCCGGCGCCCGGAGATCTGACGCCCTCTTCTGGCCTCTGACAGCGCCACACATAGGCTAACGCACAAAAGAATGTGTTTTGTTTTTCAAGACTTTCTCTGTGCAGCCCTGGCTGTCCTGGAACTCACTCTGTAGCCCAGGCTGGCCTCGAACTCAGAGATCCGCCTGCCTCTGCCTCCGGAGTGCTGGAGTTAAAGGCGTGTGCTACCACGCCTGGCATAAAAAAATAAAATAAATAAAAATAAATAAAAACTTTAAAAAGAGATTTAAAAAATTTATGTTTAGAGGCTGGTAAGAGGCCGTGGTTAAGAGCACTGGCTGCTCCCAGAGGACCCAGGTTCAATTCCTAGCACCCACATGTCAGCTCACAGCTATCTGTGACTCCAGCTCCAGAGAATCCAACACCCCCACACAGATATACACGCAGGCAAACACCAACGCTCATGAAATAAAATAAGTATTAAATCATTTAAAAATGCATTTATTCGTGTGCATGTGTGTCCTCTGTGTGAGAGTGTCCCGTGTGTGTGTGTGTGTGCCTGAATAGACCAGAATAGAGCTAGAATTACAGGAGGTTGTGAACGACTCACTGTGTGCTGGGAACCAAATGGGTTACTCTTAACCCTGAGTCGTCTCTCCAGCCCCACAAAATGAGTTTTAAGCACAGAATCCAGGCTTGGTGGTATGCACCTTTGATTCTGACATTCAGACAGCAGAGGTGAGCAGATCTCTGTTAGGGAAGTTATTTTTTAGTTATGTTTGAAATTGTTTTGTGCACTGTTGGGTGCAGGGCTGTCTAGGGCGTTTACTATGGTCTGCAGGTGTTGGATTTCTGCCGGGGGTGGGGGGGAGGTTTGATTGCTTATGATCTGCTCCCGAGGAGTTCTGAATTAATAAAAACACCTGAGCTGAGACGCTGGGGGTTCCACTGTGGATTGAGCCTGGCCCTGGCCATGACGGTGGTTCTCTCTGTTGAGGTCTGGCAGGGCTTGCACCAAGGAATAAGCCTCCTTGCCCTCCTTGCTGAACTCCACACAGATTACTGCTACAAATGCGTACCAGCATGGGCCAGGCATCACGCCAGCTAATCGGATGTGGAGACAAGAAGAGAAAGAAACTGCAGACCTCGCAGAGTCAGGTAAAGTATGCTCAGGGAAGCTTCCAGAGGATAGAGATGAAGGTGCTAATTGAAGGCTCCTGAAGGAAGAAGAGAGAGAGAGAAAGAAAATTAACCTCTATGAAGAGAAAAGGCTGTGAAATTAATTAAATAAATGAGGAAAAAAGCTCCGAGGTGAGAGCCACAGAACGGAGGCCCTTAGAGATAAAGAATTCAGCTGGGAGCAGGAAAAGCAAGGTTCTTACTGCTTTTCCTTATCATGGAGCCGCCGCTCCCTTCCGCCGCTGGAGGTAGCCTGCTGTTTCACAAACTGACTTTTCTGATAGCTGCGTTGTGTGTGTGTGAAGCTCAAGATGTTGTGTTTGAGGTCTGTGGAGAAGGGTGTATGTTTCCCTGTAGTGGTGGTGAAAAAGAACGCCAAATTGCCAAGACTTTGCCAGATATTCTTCCCACTGGCCCAGTAGTCTCTGCTGATATGGAAGCCATGGCTTAGAGCCAAAAAGCCGCTTAGTTAAACTGAACAGTTTTTTTCCCCCTGCAAACCTGTCTACAAGTGGTGACTCCACACTATGAAGCAACTCTTCCTGCAGACAAGGACTAGTTATTTTTTTCCAGAAACCAGAATCTATCTAAAAATCTGGAAAGGGTTTCCTCAGGGTCAGCACACAGAAACTGTCCTCCAGAACTGGCCAAGGTTGTATCTGGTGCTGGTAGCTGAACTTGGTACTGTAAGAGTCACCAAGGTGTTGCTGGTTTCGAAGGCATGAAGGGGTCACGGAGAGCGGCTGAGGCTTGGCGCCGTGAGAAGCCAGGAGAGGCTATTGTTGGACATGCAGCTTCAGTGGCAGTTAAAGGCCCAGATGAAGGGGTCATGAAGAGAAGTTGATCCTTGGCGCCATGAAGAGAGCCCAGGAGAGGCCATTGGTGAAAGTGCAGCCCAGTTGCAGAAAGGGACCCCAGCAGTTCTGAAGATGCCAGTACCATAGGACGACCACCAAGAGCAGCAGCAGCAGTGGAGTGGAGCCAGCCAGACCCCGGAGGACAAGCTGTGTGTGCTGCAGAGCCAGAGAAGTGATCCAAGCCCTTTGGAGGAGCCCAGAAGATCGTGAGTGAATTCCAGATAATGGGACTTTGACAGTGTGTTTCTGCTGTCCAGAGACACTGTGAGAAGCCTGATAGATGTTTGGTATCACTGGGTCCTGTGCATTAGCAACTCGTGATTGTTCCTCCTGTAAATGGTTTTGCTGGTGTAGTGTTAAATTGTGTTCTTGAGATAAAGCTTTTTTTTTTTTTAATATACAGAAGGGGAAAATGTTGTGGAAGTTTAATTTTAGTTATGTTTGAAATTGTTTTATGCGCTGTTGGGTGAGGGGCTGTATTGTTTCCAGATGTTGGATTGCTAATGATCTGTACCTGAAATGTTCTGAAAGAATCAAAACACCTGAGTGAAGATGCTCGGGATCCTACTGTCGAGGACGGTGAAATGCCTCATGGTCTTCATGGTGACCTGCCATCGTAAGGTTACACTGCAGATCTCTGCGTTAGAGGTCAGCCTGGTCTACACAGTGAGTCTGAGGTCAGCCGGAGTCACATGGTGAGAGCCTTAAAAAAGAGAGAGAGAAAGAAAGAAAAAAAAACCTAAAATAAATAGAGGGTCTGGGGAGGCGCTCAGGGTTAGAGCCCCGGGGCTCCCGGAGGACCGAGGGTGCGGTTCCCAGGCCCACAGGACTCGTCTCAGGGGACCCGACGCCCCCTCTCTGGTCCAGGTACTGCATGTCCGTGGTGCACAGATATTCAGACAAAATGCCTATGCACATAAAATAGCAAAGAAAATTATTTTATAAAATACCTAATAACATACGTATATTTCCGAGACAGGGTTCCTCTGTTGTAACTCTGGCCATCCTGGAACTCACTCTGTAGACCAGGCTGGCCACGAACTCACACCTGTCTCTGTCCCCACCTCAGCCCCCCACCCCGAGTGCTGGGATTCAAGGTATGCGCCACCACGGCCTGCACACACGCAGGCACATCCATAAGCCTAAAAGTCAAAGAAAGAAGCCTTGAAATGTAAGTGAAATAAGGTGGGCTTGGGGCCATGGCCCCCCAACACCCCAGCTCCCCACAGCGGGGTGCCCAGGGTCCAGGTGCCACCTGGACTCTCTCCGCCCAGGTCCCCTTGTCCTGAGGGTCCCTTTCAGCTGCCATGTGCCACGTCCTGTGTCTGAGTCCCTGGGCTCTGGTGGGGCACTTTCCTTTCCTGTTTGACCGTGGCTTTCCTGTTCTGACCGTGGCGGTGTGGGTGCTGTTGGGGTGTGGGTGCTGTCACTCACCCCACAGGCCTGGCAGTGGGCCAGAGTCCTCTGCCCAGGTCACCCCGGGGCCACTTCCCACCCCTGCTGGCCTGCTGCTCACCTCGGCTCAGGGCTGTGGGGACAAAGCCTTGGAGTTGGGACGGAAGGTCTGATTCTGTTATCTCCAAGGCTGAGGCCCGCGCGGCCTTCTGGGTCCCGGGACTGCTGGCTCGCTTCACCGTTCGCTCCTGATGCCCCTGCCTCAGCCTCCCTCGTGCTGGGGTCCAGGTGGGGCACAGCCGTCCCTCCTCCTCGGACCCGGTCCTCAGGCCTGCAGAGACCGCCCAGCCCCCAGCTCCCGGGTGACCCGTCTATAGAGGGCGCGTGTGCTGTCCCGACCGGCCAGGTCCAGCAGGTCCTCCCAGGTCCTGGAAGCCGGGCTGGGGGAGGGGCGACCCTGGGGACTGCGGCCTCCTGCAGGCTGAGCTGGGCGGTGGAGACACTGCCGTCCAGGCATTGCTGCGCCTTCAGCACCCAACGAAGCTCAGGGTCACCATGCCTGACACCGGCGGAGTCCCCCACCCACCCAGGGGAGGCTCGCAGGACACCCCCACCCCGCCCTCCCTGGCCCTTGTGTAGTCAGTGCATCTCAGGCCTCAGGTGCTGTAGTTAATTGGTGCTGTCCGCTGACCGGCAGCCATTCAACTTTCGGGTCCTTTCTCATCCCGGCGGGAGCCCTGGAGGCCCTGGGGGGCGAGGACTGTTCCTGGGGTGAGAGGGGCTGAATCGCTCTATCTGCAGACTGCAGGGGTAGACGGTGGGTCCCGTGCTCACCCGGCAGACAGCTCCCAGGGACAGCCTGCCTTCCTATGGGCCAGAACTTGTAAAGGGACTATTATTATGGTGGGGGGACCACAGTGGCAGGCCCCAGGACGAGCTGTGTCTCACACCCCAGCCTCTGTATCCCGGACACCGTCTGTCAGGAGTGGGAGTCTGGATCTCAGCCGGGGGGCTACGGAGCCAAGCACAGTTCCGCAGCCTGTCTTCGGGGTCTCCCCGCTCCCACACCACGTGGACGCCAGCGCTTACATATAGGAAAACAACTTTATTAAGAAGGCTCTCAAGTCCAAAAATAAAACTCTTGATACAATTTTTTTTAAACCCTTAAATCAGTTCAGCAAATATATAATCAGTGATTTAGCTGTCAAAGATTAAAGGTCCGTTTGCTTTATTTAAAATAAAATATATTTTAGTTCTTAAAATTTATTCCGTAAAGTACATATATCTAATATAAATTCCCTACATATACACAGGAAGTATGAAGTAAAAATAACAGTTAAAAAAAAAACTTTAAAAACCTTGTTTTTCTTTTTAAAAACAAAAAAACAAAAAAAAAACCGCAACACTGAATCTTAATTTAAAAAACAAAACGAAACAAAAAAATACACAAACCCTCCCCCCCCCAAAAGTTATAAATTTGTTGGCGGGACACCCTCAGATACCCTCCCCGGACCCTCCTCTGGCCACCCCGTGGCTGATGTACAAAATGGTATATATTTGCCCCCAAAAAAGGGTGTGTGTGCGTGTGTGTGCGCGCGTGCGCGCACGGGGGTGGGGTGAGGGGAGCCCCCTGCCTTTTTCTGGAAGTTTCTATAAGAACGCACACTGTTCAATGCAGTGAGAGTTGTAAATATCGTGTTATTTTTTGTTTTAAGACCACCCCGGGAACGGGGAGGGGCGTCTTAATAAAAAGTGCAAACAGAGGCTTCTCCGGCTGTGGGCGCCGGCTCAGGAAATACTGTCACTTGTCAAGGACGCTGGGCCTCGGGCTGGTGGGCTCCACGCCTGCTGCGCGAGTTAAAGCTGTTTGCGACACGCGTGGGCCCCCCCGCCCGCCGCTCCCCCCGGCCCTGCCCGGCCCTGCCCGGCCCCTCCTCCTCCCCGGGGCGCCCCTCCAGATCAAGAGCGCGCTAGGAAAAGATATGAATGGCTTGGGTGGCCGGCGTGCGGCAGGCGGGGCACTCGGGCTCGCTCTTGCCGCAGATGCGGACGGCGCAGTCCATGCAGAAGAGGTTGTGGCCGCAGGGCACCAGGGCGGCCATGGCCTCGCCCTCGGCGCACACCACGCACTCGCGGGCCAGGGCCGCCGCGGGGGGGCCCGGGGCGGCGGCGGACGCGGACGAGTTCGCTGCTGCCGTCGAGGACGACGTCGAGGAGGACGACGACGGCGATGGCTTGTGGCCGCCCTCGGCATCCAGGGCGGGCAGCGGGGACGCGGCGGCGGCGGCGGCGAAGGCGCCGGGAAGGGCGGCAGCGCGCTCTGCGGGGGTCTCCAGGGCGCGGCGCCCACCGGCTCCGGGACGCCCCGACGTGCGAGCGGCAGCTCCAGGCTCAGCCCGGGCTCGGGCAGCGTGGGCGAGTGTCGCGGCGTGGACGCGGCCGCCCCCGCCCCGCCGCCGCGCCGCGCGCCCGGGTCCCCGTTGAAGGCGCGCTCGAAGGGCGTCCAGATGGCGGCCGTGGCGGGCACCGTCAGGTCCAGCGCCAGGAAGTCGAAGCCGAAGTCGCAGTCGTCGGGGGCGCCGCCTCCTCCGCCTCCGCCGCCGCCGGCTGCCGGGGTGCCCGGGGCGCCGGGGCCGTCGCCGCCGAACGAGAAGCCGCCGTTCCCCGCGCCGTAGGGGCCCGCGGCGTCAGGCAGGGGCGCGGCGCGGCCGCCCACGAAGAAGGGCTCCGCGGTGGCTGCGGGCGGCCTGCGGCCCGGCGGCGCCTTCCACAGCCCGGCCGCGGCGCCCAGCAGGTCCAGGCACACGTCGGTGCCGTTGGCGTGGAAGTCGCTGTCGGCGCCCGCGTCCGCGAAGGCGCCGGTGCGCAGCGTGATGTGCGCCTCGATCTCCTCGCGCGCGCGCGGTCCACGTTCTCGGGCATGCCGGTGACGGCGAACACCGGCTCCTTGTCGCGCCCGGGCGTCACGATGTAGGTGTGCGTCCGCTGCTGGATGCGCTTGATGGTGGCGCCCTTGGGCCCCACCACCAGCCCCACCACGCGGTAGGGCACGCGCACCTGGATGGTGGTCTGGCCCGGGAGGTTGGGGGGCCCCGGGGCGGCGCCCGGCAGCCCGCCCGCCTTGCCGCGCGTGGCGCGGATGAGCGAGAAGTGCTCGGCGGCCGACAGGATCTCGCGCTTCGCCATCTCCACGTCCTCCTTGCGCCCCGTCACGATGAACACAGGCTCCTCGCCGCGCACCGGCGTCTTGATGTAGGTGTTGGTCTTGGCGCGCAGGGCCTTGATCTTGCACCCTAGGAAAGACACGGGGACACGGTGACCCGGGGCGCCCGGACTCGAGGGGGCACCTATCTCCCACGATGGGGAGAGCAAGTGCCTGGGTAGGGAGGCCTCTTGGCTTGGCGGGTTTAGAGGGGTCTGTGGCCAGCCTAACTGACTGGAGTTCAAATCAGCAGGAAGGAGAGAACTGACTACCACTAGGCGTCCTCTGACAGCCGCATGTGCCTTGAATCTGCTCCCCCCCGGGAACGATGGGGGAGAGCTGGTGTTCACACCCACCAGCCAGGGCCGACTGTGTCGCTCCCCATTCCTCGCTGGGGTGCCACAGTCGGGGTGACAGGGATTCGGCAGTGATGTCGGGAGCCTGCCCCGGTCCTCAGTGGGTTACTGTCCCTGACGGTAGTGTGGGGCACACTCCCTGCACGTGGGAGGCTGAGGCAGGAGGATTACAACAAGTTCAAGGTCAGCTCAGGGTACTCAGCGACTTCCTGCCTCATCTCCGATAGTAAGGCTCCTTATGCGGTGACTTAAAGGCCAGCCTGAGCTACATTCGACCCCGAGGCTGACACCGGTGTGTGGTGGGGGCAGCAGACTGGGGTGCAAAGGGTGGGAACACCTACGCTTTCCTTACCAAGGGGTCCCAGGTCGGTGGCTGACTCCTGGGTCATAACTCTGGGACACCCCAAAAGTCCAGGTGGACGTGTCTCAGACCCCACAGGGACATTCCACAGGCCTCTGCCTTTGGGTTGTAGACACCTCCCCATTCCAAACCCAGAGAGCCTCCGGCCTGGGGGTACCGGGGAGGGGGCCTGGAGTGCCTGGCAAGTTCTCAGACTTCTGGGAGGCAAAGCTGGTGCTACCCAGGAGCAGGAGGAGGCAGCGGATGGCCGTTTGGGCTGCCCGTCTCCAGGAGAGCCCCAGACTCGCAGCAGGAGCAGGGCTAACCAGGAGGGCCCAAGAGCGCCTCACCGTCGGACAGATCCGTTGGTAAATGGAAGTCACGCCTCTCCCATAAACGGGCGTGCAGCCAGAGGCTGAAGGACTGTCCCCCCTGCTTTGCTCTCAGTCTTCTTCCAGAGGACCCCAATTACGAGCTGGTGCCTAGAGTCTCTGCACTGACCCCAACGCGCCCCAGGCTTGTGCCTGATCTGCCCTGGCCTCTGTTCCGATCCACGGGAGCCACGGAGGGGCAGTGTGCGGTGGATCCCCAGAGGTAGAGTCTTCTGTCCCCACTTCAGCTGCTTTTAAACTGGGGGGCTCGCAATAGGGCCGCCTGGCTCCTAGACTGCTTCACAGAAGGAGCTGCGGTGCAGCTGGGAGGCCGTGGCAGCCGGGGACTGGCACGTGAACAAGGGGAGTATGAGGACAAGAACACTCCCCCCACTCCAGCCAACAGCTCCTCGGCGTGCCCACCTGCCTTCGCGGGGACCGTAGCCTTGTAGGGCCTTACAGACCCAGAGGCTCCAGGGAGCACGGCCTGTTGGCACAGACCGGCCACCTCTGCTCTCAGGAGGCTGAGGGAGGGCTGTCCCAAGGGGAAGGGCAGCCAGGGCTGCGAACCAAAAACAAAAGCTGGGCTCAGGGCAGTGAGGGACACTAGCCTGGGGGGGCGTGGTCAGGGGGTGGAGCTCCAGCCTAGAATCCTCCAGTGAGGGGGATGTGGGCGTGGCCAAGGTGGAGCCTCAGCCTAGAATCCCCAGTGAGGAGCTGGGGGCGTGGTCATGGGTTGAGTTCCTGCCTAGAATTCCCCAGAGTGGGGCTGGGGGCGTGGTCATGGGTTGAGTTCCGGCCTAGGATCACCCAGTGAGGAGCTGGGGGCGTGGTCATGGGTTGAGTTCCGGCGTAGGATCACTCAGTGAAGGGCTGGGGGCGTGGTCCAAAAATACCCTCCAACCCATTCTACATCTGAAGGGATTCAGGGACAGCATGGGGCTAGGGGGCAAGCTGGCCCTGGTTCCCTGTGGCGCTGGTCAGGTGGGGAGGGCAGATCAGGGGAGAGAGGGCATAGGGAATTTGACAGGTGAGTAGCTCAGGGAACCACCCTGGTGGAGAATGGGGTGAGCACAGCGACGCAGGGCAAGGGAAGGGGTCAAAGGGCATCCATGCATGCAGTGTCAACACAAACCTAGGTGCATCTGGGAAGAGGGGCTGGATGGCAACTGCCTCTATCCGACTGGCCTGCGGGAGGGCCCAGTCCACAGTGGGCAGGGCCACCCTGGGCTGGAGGTCCTGGGTTCTATAGGAGAGCAGGCTGAGCGAGCCATGGGGAGCAAGCCAATAAGCAGCAGTCCCCTGCCTCAGCTCCTGCCTCCAGAATCCCGCCCTGACTTCCTCCCAGGCTGCTTTCGGCCAGTGTCACAAGTGAAACCCAAGTAGGACAGGTGCGTGTGGGTGGGGGAAGCTGGGAGCCGCGGACGGTAGATAACAGGACCCTAAGGCCGCCATATTCAGGGGCCTTCCTGTGGGTCTGGACCCATTTAGTCAGTAGACACTTGCGCGCCACATCGAAGCAGGACTTAGCATTCGCTCAGTGCCCCGGGGGCCACCCCAGTAGCGCGGTGAACTCAGGGCCAGCCTTGCTGTTGGCTGCCGATGGCACCCCAAAATCCGGTCCCAGATTAGGACTGATGAGCCTGGGACGTCTGACCTGATCCCCTATCACAGAGCAACCGTCTGTACATTCAGACAACTCTGGTGGGACCCACCTCCGCGGAGAGGCAGCGGCCAGGAGACTCTCGGACAAAAGATGACACCCATCCACACAGACTCCCAACAAATCTGGTAAACCGGTCCCTTACAGTTATAGGCGATGCGGGAAGCCAGCCCGGGGTCTAGGGAGGGACAGCTCACTGGCGGCTGGTCCTCCCCCTTTCCTTTGCCCACTCCACACTGAGAGCCCCTAGGCTCAGTCCATTCTCAAGAGGCACTGGCTCTGCCCCACCCACCCGGCACTGGGGGAGGTGGCAGCGAGGGGGTCCCCTGCCTGACGGAGGGTGACAGCTGACCTTGCAATTCAGAGCATCCACATCCCTCTCGCTCACAGAGGGTCTACGGGTACCCGAGCCCCACCCTTAAGTTATCAGAACTGGGTTGATTCCCCGCTGTCCGGGGTGTGGGAGGATGAGCCAGGACTCAGCTGCTGTGGGTAGGGAAGGCAGGAGAAAGTTGGGGGCCATCCCCATCCAGGCTTGTGGGTGTGTGCAGGGCCGGGCACTGCCCACCACCCTCCCGCCCGCCCCGGCAGCTCAAGGGCCAATGAGCAGCGGCTGGCCTGATGTCACCGTGCGAATCTCAGCCTGGCTTTCAAACAAAGAGAACAATGGGGCGGGCAAGGGAGACACTCCCCAGCTCCGGAGTCCTGAGGCGGGGACCCCCCATGACTTGGGTAGCTTGGATCCTATACCCTGAGCCTGCTGGGGGTCAGCCTGTCAAGATGGGCTCTGAGAGGGTGCACCCCATGGAGAGCTTCTGCATCCAGGAGGCTCTCCTATAAACCCCAGATCCCCAAGCTCAGGGTACGGCCTAGGGCTAGAATCCTCTTCTCGCGGATAGCATCCCGGTCTGGACCCCGAGCTAGGGTGCTGAGAGAGGCACCTTCCAAGCTACTACACTTCCCTCCTGACCCGCGCACCCTCCCTGGGCGACCAAATTGAGCTGGCCCCGCCCCAAGCCTATGGTGGGGGGTGTGGAGCACCCACCCCCCCCAGCCCCGGCTGCTGCCTCTGAGGGGCCTGTGCCTTAAGGTGCCCTAGCCACGGCGCACGGGCTGTGGTTGTCCCCAGGAACCCAGACAAAGGCAGCGGCAGCGGCCTCAGCTTGGGCTGTGCCCAACTTCTGCAGCAGCCGGCAGCTTTGAACAAAGGCGCCAAGGAATCCACCAGAGGCCCATAGCCCACGCGGGGCGTGCCCCGTGGTCTCCGGGCCACATCCACATAGGACTAGAATGAGCCAGAGCTTGCCCTTCTCTCCCCCAGCAGAGCCCCTGCACCCCCGACGGCAGCCACTCACCCTGACGACCCACGATCTCCGCGACATGCTCCGAGCTGGGCACCGGCACGCACTCGGTCATGTTCACGCTCTTCTTGCGACTGCCGATCACGTTTAACTGCTCAGCCAGGAGCGTCGAGGGTCCCAGGGCGGCCGGGTGTGGCGCGAAGCTGGCGAACACGTCTGGAGGAGATGGCCGGGGGCTCACGTCGGGGTCCAGGAGAGGCAGCCCGCCGGGGGCCACCGAGGAAGCCACGGCCATCGCAGGGGCCAGGGTCACCGAGTGTCCAACAGTCACTGAGGGTGCCACGGTCACCGAGGGTGCCACAGCCATGCAGGGCGCACAAGTCACCGAAGGGGCCAGGGCCAGCGAAGGCGCGCCGGTCACCGACGGGGCCAGGGCCAGCGAGGGCGCGCAAGTCACCGAGGGCCCCACGCCCATCGAGGGTCCCACGCCCATCGAGGGCGCACCAGTCACCGGGGGCGCCGCGGCCGCCTCGAGCTCGTCGGGGGGAGCGGGCCCGTCCTCCCCGCGTTCCGCCGCCCCGTCCGCGCCGCGCGTCGCCGTCCCCTCCTCATCTCCGGGGCGCGCGCCCCCCAGCCCGAGCGCGGACAGCTGGTCCAGCGCCAGGCGCAGCGCAGCGGCCGCGTCGTCGGGCTCGGGCGGCGGCCGGGGCGCGGCATCCTCGGCTCCCGCGAGCGCGGGGCGCGGATGCCCGGGGTCGCCGGCGGTGGTCCCGGGTCCCGCGCCGCCCGCATCGGGCTGTCCGGTGGAGCCCGGCATGGCTTTAGCGCTCGGGCCCGCGCCGCCGCCGCCGCCCGCGCCGCCCTCCGCGTCTGCGAGCTCGGCCGCCGGCCGCCGGCATCCAGCGGCGGGGCGGGGACGGCGGCGCGGGGATGCTGCGGGGACGCGGGGCTGCGGGGCGCTGGCGCTGTGGCGGGGCTGGCGGCGGCTCCTGGGCGGCCGAGGCGGCGGCGGCGGCGGCGGCGGCGGCGGAGGCGGCGGCGGCGGTGGCACGGGACGCTCGTGCCCTCCCTCCCTCCGCCCTCCCGCCGCCCCGCCCCGGCCCCGCCCCGCGACGTCACCGCGGCCAACAATGGGCACGGACGCTGCGCACGCGCGGGCCGGGCCGGCGGTCACGTGCTCGCCCCGCCCCCGCCCAGGGTGCGGGCCCTCCCCCTCCCCCCGGCGGCTCGCACGTGCGGGCGGCGCTGCAGGTGGTTCGGCGGACTCGGAGCCTCGGTGCGTCCCGGGGCCCGGGGAGGGTCTTGCGCGCCGGGGACCTCCTGCGGGGCTCGCCTCGCGGCTCCCCGTCCCCGTGTGGGGTCCCCGCCCGTGGACAGCGGGCCGCGTCCTCTCTCCCGCCGCGCCCCACCACGCGGACCCCATCCCAGCGCACGGGCCCCCTGACGTGCCCTCCGGAAGCCGGGGACCCTCTCATCTCGGGTGCCACAGTCATGGAACCCTTCTCCGCGCAGCAGGGGGCACCCCCTCCGCGCCCGTCTCCGCCCAGCGGGCCCCCTCCCCGAGCTGGGGCCGCTTACCCGCGGCACATCCGACGACCGGGGTCCCTTGTGATGCCCCTGGGTTTCGGCATCCTGCTCGCTTGCCCCCCGTGTCGGATGGCCGTCCACATGGTGCCCGGCAGCCCCTGCGGTCGCTTCCACGAGCCACGCCTCCTCTCCCGACTCTTCATCCTCCTTGGGCACGGAGGTGGAGGGGGTGTGGATCCCCAAACTGACGCCGTCACCTGGACGGGACTTCTGGGGTGGGTAGCCTCCACCAGACACTGCCCACAGTCGTTGAGCCCCACCCTCACCGGAGGTGCCTGGGCTGTGGAGGAAGGGGACCCTTGTCCCTCCCTGCAGGGCCCCCCCCCCGACCCTGGGGTACACCTCACCCTCATCTCTGGGCAGCTGGCTTAGCCGCAGCCATGCCCTCCCCACAGTGTCCATGGCTTCTGGCCTCATTTACAATCGTCATGGGCACAGTACAGGTCGCACTCCCGCCCCCAAGAGCGTCCTCACCTCTGGTGTTGGTGCCCCTGCCCAGAAGCCACCCTCACCCCAGTAAAAAAGGCGGAGCTGGCGTGGTGTAGTGGCTCAGCACCTTTACATTCCAAGCCAGCCTGGGCTACATAGCAAGTTCAGGCCTGACAGGGTTATGCAGTCAGGGCCTAATAATAGTAATAGTAATAATGATAGTGCCAAAGCCGGGCGGTGGTCACGCCTTTGATCCCAGCACTCGGGAGCAGAGGCAGGTGGATCTCTGTGAGTTCGAGGCCAGTCTAGTCTATAGAGTGAGTTCCGGGACAGCCAGAGTTACAACAGAGAAACCCTGTCTCAAAAAAAAAAACAAAAAAAGATAGTATTAATTTTTCCTAACACTTCATGTCCAGCCTCTCCCGGGCTCCAGCTCCAGACCTTGTCCTTAGCTTGGCAGAGTTTCCAGCAGCCTTGGCGGGTATTCAAAGCCAGTGGCTGCATGGGGATGCATGCCGTCCAGTGGGTCACCCTGCCTGCCTGTCAGGGCTTGACCGTGTGGGGTTGGTCTGGGGGGCTGATATAGCACAGAGGGACTCAGGATGAGTTCTGGAAAAGGCAGTGCACAGCAGGGAGAGGCTACAGGGTCGAGGGCCTAGGGGACTAGGAAAGGGGCTGGGGAGAGAGCACAAAGCTGAGGGCCCAAACAGCAGTGCACCTGTAATCCCAGCACTCTGGAGGGAGACAGGACAGACCCCGGGGACCCCCAGTCACCTGACTGAGCCTATTCTGCGATCTCCAGAAACCAAGGGTGTGAGGGGCAGACCGCTGGCTCACTGGTTAAGTGCGCTTACTGCTCTTGCAGAGGGCCTTGCGTTTGCTTCCCAGCACTGGCTTGGCGGTTTGTAAATGCTTTTTCCATTTCCAGGGATCCAGAACCCTCTTCTGACCTCTGTGGGTTCCCGTATGTATATGATGACAGACTTAAACTCGGACATGTACGTGTACATTTTTTAAAATTAAAAAACCAAGGGGAGACTGTGTGTGGTGGCTCATGCCTTTAATCTCAGTGCTGGGGAGGGAGCAGCAGGTGATCTCCGAGTTCCAGGCCAGCCTGGGCTACAGAGTTCCATCTTGTCTGCAAACGTCAACAAAATAAGGGACCTCAACTGGCTAGCGTGGCTCCTGCCTAGCTTGTAGCGAGCCCTGGGTTCCAGCCACAGCGTCACACAGCCTGTCAGCTCTAGGACAGTGTGGGGAGACTTCCAGAAGCAGGGCTGGTGGGGGGCGTTTGGAGGAGCCACGGGGTGTGGCACTCACCCCAGGAGCTTGCTCCTGCCAACTTGAGAGATTTGAGTCTATAAAAGCCTGGTATGGTGGCGGCCTGACCCCGAGAGCCATCTGACGGAAGGCAGCCGAGGAAGGACAGCAGAAGTCTCAACCTCTTGTTGTGAACACAGATACAGATGTTGTGAGCATACAAAGCAACCAATAACACTAAATAAACTGGACACGTAAGGGGTTGTGGTGTGGTAGAGATGGCCCTAGGTTCATCCCCATCTTCAAGTTAAATTAAATAAATATGGGGGGTGCGGTTGGCTGGAGAGAGAGCTCGGTGGTTAAGACCTCTGGTGCTCTCCCGCATGGCAGCTCACAGCCTCGAGGGTCCTGACATTCTCTCCTGACCGGTGTGCGCTGCACACACGGGGCGTGCATCCCGGTACATGGCTGAGAACACGTAAAGGCACTGGCTTCCCTGCCTGCGTTCACCCCCGGGACCTCGTCCTATGGCCCCCAGTGTTGTGGGAGTAGAGGTGTGTGCCACACTACTGCGGAGCATGCAGTCTGCAGGCCACTCCGTGGGAGGCAAGGTGGACCCTGGTCACCATGCCAAAGCCACCTTGGCACCCAAGGATGAGTATGTGGGCAACCTTGGCCCGCCACGCGTCCCTTGGGGACATTAAAAGCTGAACTCGGAGAGTCCTGTGGCCAATTTGAAACAACGGCTGACCCCTGCCAGGGATCAGCAGCAAGTCTCTCCCTGGTGGACAGTGTGAATCCGTGCCTGGCACAGTGCCCAGGTTCCATCCCAGCACCAGAACAACGAACCACCTCCATGTAGTTCCAGAATGTTCCATCATCCCCAAAGAGGCCCTGTGGCCGCCAGCCTCCCGCCACTGTCCAGCTTCTGCTCTGGACACTCGCTATGGATCCCACTGTGTGAGCTGTCTGAGTCTCACTGGCACGCTGTCCCGGCTGTGCCCTGTGCCAGAGCTTCACCTATGGCGCCGCCATTCTTTCTTGGGCAGCCGACAGACAGAAGCACTCATGGCGGGTGTGTGTGGGGCTGAGGAGGTCTGTGGTGGCAGGAACGGCAGGGCATGTGGCTGTGGAGGACGGGTCTGCAGGATAAAGGTGAGGGCGACTTCCGGAGTGTAGGCAGCCCTGTGGGTGCAGGTGGAGAGGGCACCCCACATCCTGGGAAAGCTCAGTAGCCTTGCACCCCCACCAGGCTGAAGCTGAGGAGCAGGGGGCCCAGGAACGGGGTCATGGCCGCTCTTGTGGACTGGAGACTCCTGGCCAACTCTTGGGCATCGCCCACACCCAGAACCCACGGCAGGGGGCCGCACCAGAGGGCGCACTGTGGGGCCCCAGCGATTTGAGAAGCCAGAGGGGGCTGGTCGTGGCTGTGTGTGCGTGCGGAGGGCCCTGCAGGGGAAGTCACCAGGGTAGCAGCTGGTCCTAAGGCTGCAGACGCCACCCAGGAAGAGGACAGTGGACACCCACCTGAGTGGAGGGACAGAGGCCCAGGGAAGGCCCTCAGCAGGGTAGGGAGCTGTGGCTCACACACAAGTCAGAGGCCTGGACAAGTTCCTACCATCAGTTTATTGAAGGAAAGCGCTCCCTGGTTGGCTGCTGGCCCCCAGCTCGGGGACACCGGGCGGAACCGTGGGCAGGAGCAGTCTAGATCCTGGCCCTGCAGGGCAGGCACAGCCAGGTGTTTCCAGAACCTTCCTCCAGCTCCCAACAAAGCTCATAGCTCCTTGGTGCCAAGCAGTCCCTCTTCCTATGGCGAGGAGGCCAGGAGGTAACCATGGCGAAGGCCGCCTCCGTGCAGGGCCACCAGCCTTCACTTCTCAGTGTGGGGCTTCCTACCAGGCAGTGCAGGAGCAAGTAAGTCCAAAGCCCACGGGGGCTCCCTGCAGTGAGACCCAGGAGCAGGAGGCAGCCCTGGAGGAGGACAGAGGCCTGCCTCCCGCCGGCCTGGCCCCACCTGGTCCAGACAAGGCGGAGAGAAGTCTCCAGGTGGCCGTGGCAGGCAGTCTGCGACTCGGATGCGGGTGGACATCTGGAAGAGGGGAGGAGGCTGTGAGCGGCCTGGCTGGGGCCGCGCCCACCACCACCCTGGCCTGCAGCACCTGTGCTAGGCGCGCTCAGACTCGGGCTCCTCATCTTCCTCCTCGTCGTCCTCATCTTCCTCTGCGCAGACCTTGTCTAGTGGCGCCTCCCCGTCACGGGCCAGCTCCTCCACGTGGGCCAGCATGTCAGCCATCAGTGCCTCTTCCAGGCGCTTGCGCACCTGCTGCACCAGCTCCTCCTGCTTCCTGGGGACACAAGCGCTGACAGGTCACCTTGGGGGTCAGCCCATGGGTGTTGGGGAAATTTATTTCTAGTTATTTTGTGCGCTGTCAGGGGAGGCTGCCTAAGCCTGGGCAGTTTGTGTCTGCGGGGCTGGCTGTAGGTAACTAAGATGGCTGCTGCCTCGTGACCCGCACCTGCTCACTGCTCTCCGGCAGCGCCACAGTGGAAGAGCAGAGTTGCTGTGGAGGATTCTTGTGGTCCCTCTCCCACAGCCTCAGGCAACAAGAACGCTCCCCCTAGGCCTTGAGTTCCCCACTGTAAAGGTGACAGCTCGGCTGCTGAAGGACTGTGGGATGAGACTCGGCTACAGGTTCCCGCCATTGCGCAAATAGGCCTTTGGATGAGGGAGCAGAGGAAGAGCTTCTGTACCAATAAAAGGCCCTGAGATGAGACACTCTGAGCTCTGCGTCCAGGATGGCACTTGCCATGACAGGTGGTTCCCCTTGCTGAGGTCTGACAGATTTGTGTCTATGGAAATGTCTGTCTTTCTTCTGAGCTACACAGTAGTAACTGGCTAACTCAGGCCTCTTGAAGAAGCTCTGCACAGCTTCTCCTCCAGGTGAACACTGGTCAGACAGTTTCAATTTAAGTCCAAGCTGTGTGGAAGCCACAGGCTGAAGCCAGCCGAACACCCCTGGTCTGAGACAGAAACCCAGGCCAGGGCTCAGGGTCCAGGATGCTCTGGTTCTGGAGCCTCACCTTAGAGACTCACTCCCTGGTCTGGACAGGAGCCCAGAGCTACTTCACGTTGTCTACTTCCCTCTGCATCACGCCCCTGAGGTTCAGCACAATTACTCCAGGCCTGTAGTCGTTGCCTGCTCTGTGTACCCCCCAACACCCTGCACATCCCAAGAACACCTGCCGTGGAGATGGGAGTGGGGGACAGGGCCGCAGTTACCTGATGTCATCGTCGGTCACCATGAAGGCTTTGCACAGTGGCTGCGCAGTGTTCAGCCACACGCCAGGGTTCTTCTCCACGGCCGCAGACAGCTGCCCCGTGATGGGCAGGGTGCTGGTGTGCAGCGCGCTGGCGATGGCAGACAGCAGGGTCTCGTCTGTACAGCCCGGGCCCACCCCTGAGGACGGACAGCGTGGGCAGGGTCACGGGGATGGCACTGCTCACTCCAGACCACGTGGGAAACCACGACCCCATCCTAGAGGAGCCTCCAATGCCTGGCGGAAGGCCCAGGAGTCTGTCTCACAGAGTGAAGGGGGTGGTGCTGCACGGCCAGCGTAAGAGCGCGCGGCTCACCTGCCTGTGATCCAGCTGCAGGATCGCCGGCCTTTGGCGCCCGCCCGCGTGTGGCATGCAGGCACGCACACAGGCATCTTTAAGGAAGGAAAGGCCTGCCACGGGCGCCCACCCAGCCGCCCCCGCTTACCCTGCAGGCCCTTGGGCAGGTCCATGGTTCTGACCAGCTCCTCTGCGATGTCAAAGGCGCTCAGGCCACTCAGCTTCTTCTCCCAGAACAGCTTTAGGGGGAGGGACGAGGTCAGGAGCCGGCGGGAAGGGCCCTGCCCCTCCTCCCAGCCCGCGCCCCAGGCTGTTTACAACCACGCCTGCGAGCAGGCCGCGGCCTCCGCCCGACCCCCAGCCGCGCGCGTGCGGAGGGCGCTCACCTGCCGCGGCTGGTCCACCGCCTTCTGCGGGTCGCTCTTCACCTTGTTGCTGGGGTGGTTGGTGATCTTGGTCACCGGCTGCTTGAAGATGGACGCGGTCTGCCGCACGGGCAGCGCGGTGTTCAGGTCGGGCTTGCCCTGGAGGGAGAAGACTCTGCAGCGGGCCGCTCCGGCCGGCGTCCACGCAGCGCTGCAGGGCCCGGGGCGCCCAGCCGGAGCCTGGACGGTGGCGGGCGGGCGATCAGGCGCGCACAGCTGCCGGCCGCCGAACCAGATGCGCGCCATGCTGCAGACCCGGACTGCCTCGATGGCGACGGCGGCTAAGCCCCGCCCCCCGCCCCGACGTCAGCGCGCTCACCTTCACCTGGTTGGAGGAGTCGTAGCGCACGCGCTGGCGGCTTTTGTTCATCTTGTTCATCAGCATTTTCCCCGTGCGGAAGTCGAAGGTGCTGAGGTCCATGGAGCCGCCCAGGTAACGCGCCAGCTGGGGCTTGCTGCGGAACTTCTTCCCGCTGGGGCTGCGGGCGGGAGGCTGGTCAGCCCGGCAGGGCCACGGGGAAGGAGCCAGGCTCGGGCCAGGGGGACTTATGAGGGACGAGGCCTGCACCCCTCGGCTGCCTGGGCCAGAGACCAGCCTCTGCTTCCCAGGGATCGCATTTATTTATTGCGGGGCACAGAGCTCATGTAGCCAAGAATTCCCGGGCCTCCGCCTTTCAGCTCCTGGATGCTGGAGGCAGGACTCAAGGCTTCAGCATTGCCAGACAAACTCATCAACTGAGAGCCCTTTTAAGATCTGTTTTGAGACAGGGTCTCATGTACCTCAGTCGAGCCTTGAACTTGCCACACAGGTCAATTCTGCCTTTCAACTCTCAAGTGTGGGATGGCATGCGTGTACCAGCATAGCTACCTTGAGTTTCCTGAGCCCAGGCATACAGGACAACCCATAAACTGCCCCACTAAATTCTAGGCCTTCTGGAAACTGGATCACACCCGAACCTGTGTTGAAGACTCACAGCTAAAGGTAGGGGTAGCTGTGTGGTCCCAGACGGGCAGTCAGGAAAAAGGGAGATTCTCTGAGACACAAAAGGCCACGCTACATGGGGGCTCTATGTATAGGGAACCCCGGAACAAGTAGACCTGTTGGGGGGTCGGGTTGGAATGTTCTGGGATTAGTGGATACAGTTGCACAACCTTTGTTATCAGTGTCAGAAATGGCTCCAGGCTGGGTGTGGCTCAGTGGGGAGCACGGCCCTGGCATAGCTCTGGGTCCCCTTCCCAGTGTCAGGGCAGGGGGCTTGCCTGGCACTCACCAGTCTGCAACTGGTAGTTGGTTACTAGGTAAGCCCAAGCTTGGTGTTCCCTTCTGGAAACCTGAGACAGGGCTATCCTGCCCAGACCAGATAAAGTCCCAGCCTTCTCGGGGTCCCGGGTGCCTCAGAAGCCACTCTGCCAGGAGGAAGCTGGTTCCCCAGTGTGAGGCCCACACAGCAGTGGCTGGCCCGCCATGGCATGTCACTGGTCTGCAGCCCAGCAGGGGGTCTCCTGCACTGCTGTACAGCTGAGGTGGGGCATAGGGATGGGCACCCCAAGAGCACGGGTCTGGCACCCAGGCTGCAAGCTGTCCTGGGCCAGACAGACATGGGACTGTGATTAGTAGCTGCTTATGGTTGGGGAGCACCAGGCAGTGGAGGCAGAGTCTGCAGCTGCAGCTGAGGGTGCCCTTGAACCCCTGGTCCTCCTGTCCCCAGCTTCTGATGCTGTGACAGCAGGCACACTGGAACTTGGCTTACGTGGTCTCACTGACTCCGGCTGTAGTCCTGGGGCTTCATTTTAAAATGATAAATATTCTAAAATTAACCGGATGGCGACTCCACCTGTTGGAACATGCTGACAGCCTGCTGCCTGCTAGTGAGTATTTGGCACACACATGGCATCATCTCAACGAAACCGTGTTAGTTTAAACACAAAGCAACCTTGTCTACACAGCAGGACCCTGTCTCAAAAGACAAACCAAATCCCAGTCAGAGTGGCTGTCGGCGGCGGGGAGCAGAGGGAGGTTGGTCCTGTGGGGACAGCACTTCTGGTGTGGCGTGGCTAGCCTGCAAGGCTCTGCGCTCTGAATGCAGCTCTGTAGACCTTCTCATCACAGAAGCCTGACCCTGACGGCCTACTGCGTGGAAAGAGTTGTAAAGAACCCAGAGTGGGCAGCCCGAGCTTGTCCTGACACCCTAGTCCTGCAGCCCTGGGAGGTTGCAGTGTCGGGCCGTGTGCGTGTGTGTGTATGTGCGCGTGTTTACGGCAGGGCCTTCTGACGGGATGTCACGCACGTGAGGTGGATGGTATCTGTAGTTTCCTGGGGCTAGAACTGCGGGACAAGAGGGCTAACCAGGCTTCGGACCAGGGCCCGGGGAGGGCCCATCCGTCTGGGTCCCAATCCCCGCCAGGCACCAACCCATGTGTCTTAGACAGAGGTGGGGAGCTGGGATCATAGCCCAAGGACTCCCTCAGAGGACAGAACTCAAGCGTTCTTTAGAAAGTGCCCGGGAGGCTGGGCAGGTCAGCGGGAAGCACGTGACCCAGAGACACCACTCGCTGCCCTGCTGGAAACCCCCGACCAAAGACCTGCAGGACCCACCAGCCCCGCCCCTCCTTGCAGCCCCAAGGGAGCCGAGGCGTTCCCGGCCTCCAACCTTATCTACTCCCTGAACCTGTGACTCCACGTGACCGAGGGGCCCCGCCAGATGTGCACACCACGCAGCCGCGCGGCGGCAGGGCGCGGGCCCAGCTGCCCAGGGTCCAGGGGAATAGCCCCGCAGCCTCAGGGTTTGCAAGCCCGCGTGGGCTGCGTGGACCCCCGGCAGGCATCGCCTTAGTTTAGAAAGGACAAGTCTTGGTACGCAACAGCGACGGAGGCTGTATGTTCACGGGGCGCCGAAGCCGCGGTGACACGGGAACTTCCGACGGGCTGCAACTCAGCCACAGGGGCTCTGGAAGAGCCGCGAGCATGGGGCATTGTGGGGAGAAAAAACCCAAAACACGCATCTGAGGGGATGAGGCCACCCGGGGCAGTTCTCCCCGGGACCCCGCCATGGCCCCCGCGAGCCCCCCACCCCCGCTTCCCAGCGGCGTCTGGCCGGGGCCGGGCGCCCCTCGCCCCGCTCGCGCCGTGCCCACTCCGCTGGGGACAAAAGCTCGCGCCACACGCGGGCGCTGAGCCACGAGGCTGCAGCTGCGGCCGGCGCGCACGCGCGCTGAGCGCCGAGATCCCCGCGTGGCGCACGCGTGCTGAGTGACAGCCGCGCTGAGTGGTGCGCGGGAGCCGTGGGCGGAGCTCTGGGTCCAGCGCAGGCGCACCGGGCGACGAGCCCGGAGCGGCGCGTGCGCGCTGGCCGCAGCTGGCGCGCAGGACGCATGCTCGGACTCACGTCGCCCGGGCCGGCCCGCGGCCCGCAGCCGGGGCGCCCAGGCCGCCGCAGAGGCCGCTGGGAGGCGCCCGTTGGGGCCCTGCGCGGCCGGCGCGCTCATTCACCTATAGTAAAAGACATCCCTGTGGCCGGCCGACAGCCCCGACCTCCTGGGCACTTCTTCCCTTTCCCAGCCCTGCGGGAGCGCCGGGCACTCCCACCTCTTCCGCTCCATCGCGCCCCGGCTCTCCGCCCGCCTCCGGGCAGGCCGTCGCCGATGTCGCCGCCGCCGCTTCGAGTCACGACCCCCGGGCTCGTCGCCGCCTCGGTTCCCTCCGCCGCCGCCGCCACTCGCCGCGGCTGTTCCGACCCGCGGGCCTCCGCCCTCCGCCCCCAGCCGGGCGCGCGCCGGCTTTGCCACCCGCTCGGCCCCCTCCCCGCGCTTCACAGCCCCCGCTAGGGGGGCCGCTCCGCCCACCCGCCCGCGCGTGGGCCTCTCTGCGCAGTCGCGGGGCTGGCCCCGCCCACTCTCGCTCGCGGGAGCGTCTGCGCAGCTGCAGCCCCGGTCCCGCCCCCAGTGCCTCGCAGGCCCAGCCCAGGCTCATTAGCAGGGCACGCCCCGTTGCTGCGCGACCAATCAGGTCTCACAGGTCCTGTTTCTGGCTGAATCCTCTGTTCGTCCGTGTGGCCCGCCCCGCATTGGGCCAGCCAATCAGCGCGGCGGAGCCGAGAATGCGCTCGCGCTTGCGCTCTGAGCTCCGTCCTGCACCTGGTCGGCAGCAGGCTGGAGCCGTTTCCGCTGCTCCGGCGCCGGCGGTGGGCTCGCCCGGGATGCACCTGCGCAGCCGCCTGGCCGTGTACGGCGACCCGGTCCAGCTCCGGGCAGGCCCGCCTCAGCCTCCGCCCTGCTCACGGACAGGCGAGCACTGCTTCCCCCAAATCTTTTTAAAGATTATTCTTTGCCAACAATACCCGAGCTGGAAAGCCTTCTGCCATTCGCTGCGCCCCAGCCTGAGTACGTGGCTCTTAACTGGAAGCCATCTGCTAGGAGTTCAAGGCCAATCTAGGGCCTTCCAGGTCCAGCCTGGGGTCAGCCCCCTGTGCCACATCGCTCCTGCCTTCTGGCCCCAGCTCCCCTTCGCTGCACCCCAGGCAGCCATCCCCGCACTGACAGGGAGCTGCCAAGGGGCCAACAGAAGCCCCGCCACACTGCAACGAGTTTGCCTTCCCTGCGGTTTTGGAGCTGAGAACCCACATTTCACAAGCTAGGGTCCGAAGGAGGGCCGCTGGGACGCAGACGCAGCATGGCCGTCTCAGCTGATTTTCCCGGAACCGGTTTAACAGCTTCACCCACTGGTCACTCAGTACCGGCTGGTGTCGTTGACGAGGTGTTCGAGTCTCCCTGGCCTTCCCTGGCCGTGACCTCAGACCCTCCTGCCCCTTGCCTCCCAGGGGCTGGGATTAGAGGCCTGCGCCACGAGACCAGGACTAGTGTGGTTTTCAAAGATTTCTTCATGTGGGAATGAAGGCTTGACACTGGGGTTTGCTTCAATCTCTGCCATCTTTTAATTTTTAAAACGTGTCGCCCCAAAACATCCAGTTTTTCCAGACAGGGTCTTTCCAACTTGTAGCTCACCATGTTGCCTAGACTGGCTGGCCAGAGGCCCCGGGATTGCAGGCTTCCTCTGAGGGTGCTGGGGACCGTATTCACGGTCCCCCTCTTTTTGTTAATAACGGGTCCTAAGTAGCCAAAGGTGTTCTCGACCTCGCTGTAGCTGGGGATGACCTTGTCCTGATCCTCCCACCTCTGTCTCCGCAGTGCAGGTGACGAGTGTGTGCCACCACACTCGGGGGACCCAGAGCCTTGCGCCTGCTCTGAAGCCATGTCCCTGGCACCATGTCTAACCTTACAGTTTTCCTTAACACATCCGTATGCACGAGCGGCTCTCGGGGACTGAACTCAGGCCTGACGGCAAAGTGCTTTAATGGCTCGGGGAGCCACACGCCAGTCCCCCTTTTAGCTCAGTTTGCACAGGCTACGTTCTGTAGCTCAGGCTGCCACTCCTCGTCCTGCCTTGGCCTTGCAGGTGTGGGAAGACAGGGCTTGACCACCCCCGAGGTCAGAAGCTTCGCTCGTTCAGGCTGGCCTTAAGTTTCCTTCTGCTTTGGAATGGCGGGAGTGGCAGGCCCGCGCCACCCTGCCTAGGTTGTTTTGAGGTTTACTTCATGTGCATGAGCATTTTGCTCGCTCGTCTGTCTGTGCAGTGTGCGTACCTGGTGCCCATAAAGGCCAGGAGAGGGTGTGGGATCCCTTGAACTGGAGCCACTGGGTAGGCACTGGGACTTGAACCTGGGTCCTCTGCAAGAACAAGGGCTCTTAACCACTGAGCTATCTCCAGCCTCATGTTTGTTTGTTTTGAAGCCAGGTCCCACGTAGCCCAGGCTGGCCCCTACGTGCACCAAAGGATGATCCTGTACTCTTGATCCTCTTGACTCAGCAGCATCCAGTGTGCTGGGAAGACGGTGGGCACCACCATACCCAGGAGGCTTGCGGCAAGGAGTTACTGTGCAGCCCACAGGAAGCAGGCAGCACTAGGTTAGGAAGTGCTGAGAAGAGTGACTCCCCGGATGGAGGACACCATTTTCCCTAGGGCTGGGGCTGTAGCTCACCGGGCACAGCTCTCACCCAGCAGGCAGGACGTCCCAGGGGCCACCCTCAACACCACAAACAGCAGCCGCACCTGTCATCCCAGTGCCTGGGAGCCGGAGGAGGGGGATCAGGAGTTTAAATTCAGCCTTGGCTACATACTGAGGCCAGCAAGAGCTACATAAGACCCTGCCTCTAAAGGAAACCAGCCAACCCAGGAAGAAGGCAAGGCAGCCCTGCTCCAGCTGGCTTGGTGGGCTCACGGGTCCTGAATAATGGAGACACCATTACAATGGAGAGCGACTCACTGGGTCAGCCCCAGAGAACACAGAGAACTGGATGTGTGGTCTGCATCCAGAAAGCACGTCAGTGTGCTAAGGACCTTTGAACTGGGGAACCCTCGAGGAGGACGAGGAGGCAGGGGAGTCACGTTGAGGGCGTGAGACCCAGGCAGCGGAGGTTCTTGAGAAAAAAGGTTTAATGTACACCATCAAGGTAGCCCAAGTGTCCGTCAGTTCAGGCTCCCCGGGGCCATGCAGGCTTCGGGGTCTGGCTTCCTCAGCACGTCCACAGGGAGGAGCTGTTTCTGGGGCGGCAGGGTGCGTCACCTGGGGGAGGGGACAACACAGGGTGAACACAGGCCGTTCAGGGGCAGCCCGGGGCCTGCTGTAGAAGCTCATTCCATCTCCAGCCGACATCCAAGAAGCCGGGTGGCCAGGCTAGCCAATCCATGAGCTCCAGGTCCGGCAAGAAACCTGGATGGTCGGCGCTGGGGAGACAGTTCAGCAGGCAAAGAGCTGGCTGCTCGCACAGGATCCGGGTTCGGTTCCCAGCACCCACCCCGGGCATCTCATAAACACAGGCCACTCCAGGACCAGGGTTCTGACGCTCCCTTCTGGCCTCTGTGGGCGCTGCAGGCACACACCTTACAAAAGAAGAGGGAGGGGGCGAGAGAGAGCTGGCCCCGCAGGAATGAGGAACCGTGAGGAACTGAGTTTGAATCTCCAGCACTCTGGGGAGACGGCAAGAGACCGGCAGATCCAGGGAAGTTACTAGCCAAAGCAGCAAACCTCTGGTTCAAGGCAGCCAGGTACAGACAGAGGAAGATACCCCACCTCAACTCCCCCGCCATACTGCGCACGCGCACATGAGCTGGGCATGAGAGGCCATGCAGGACTTGTAGACGACAAGCTACCAACATAAGCAAAACAGCCATCTTGGCGTGGTCTGACAGGGAGATGGTGCTGCACGTCCTCAGCGAACTCCAGGGACAGCCTCAACTCTCCCATCTGTACAATGGGATGTCTGCATCCTACCTGCAACTCCGGCCCCAGCTCTGCCGAGGGAGCGCCCAGGATCCTTGACCCGCCTCCAGGCCACCCGGACCCTCCCAACCCACGGCACAGCCCCACACTCAGACTCACCGGTGAGGGCTGCCTAATCTTCCTTCTTAAACTTGCCATTGATGTAAGGCACCCAGTCCAGGATCAGCCGCCAGTCTGTGGCCCACACCAGCCCCACGGCACCCACTGTGCCCCACATGCTGGCTGTGGGAATCCTGGAAGGACAGCAGCAGTCAAGACTCGGCTGGTGACTTAGACTCCTTCCCACCTCACCCCACGCTGGTGGGGCTACATAGTGAGATCCTGTCTCAAAACACCTGCAAGCTAAACCAGCCTAAGCTAGACTGAGATCCTAGCTCAGAAACCACAACAGAGCAGTCAGGCCTGCAGCCCACACCTCTGATCCCAGGATTTGGCGGGCAAAGGCGAGTGTGAGGCCAGCTCGGTGAGGGACGGCTCTTGCTACCAAGCCCGCTAACCTGGGTGGGATCACCGGAACCCACATCTGCCAGCTGCCCTCTGACCTATGTACACACGCACGCACACACACACTGGAATAAAACAACTGGAGGGGGTTGGGTTGTGACTGTCACTCAGCGGGAAGAGCACCTGCCCAGCGTGAGGCCCTGGGTTCGATTCCTAGTACCACATAACTCAGATGTGGTGGGGCATCAGGCGTTCAAGGCTATCTCTGGCCACACAGAAAGTCAGTGGCTAGCCCCAGCTACATGAGACCCCCAACCTGAGCAGTTGAGGGGAAAGTCAGGAGCGGAGAGGCTGATCCCATGACTTGGCCGAGCTGTGCCTGAGACCCTGACCTCCGTCACAAACACCACAAGACTCACTATGCAGTTGGAGCTGACTTAGAACCTGTGATCCCCCTGCCTCAGCCTCCCAAGCCTTTGGAGGACAGGCACGCACCACCATGCTGGGCAGCGTATTGTCTTGAGCTGGTAAACTTGGGGCCACTTGTCACGCAGCTCGCGGGACTGTGACACCAGCACCGCCGGCTAGGCGAGTACTGGATGACCATGAAGCCCTGTGGGGGTGGAGGCTGGGGCTGATTCATCATGAGACCCTTCCCTTTTGGGTGACGGGGTGGGACTGCTGGGAGCCCAGTTCACCACACTGGTCCAGTTGGCTATGCCCAGTAAGACCATGTGGACAGCTTGGAGAGAGAGAGAGAGAGCACCAAGCCACAAGCCACATCACCAGGACCTTCCCTCCTCTGTCCCCTGCTGACACCCAGTATGACCAGACCCCCTCCAGGCCTCAGGTACAAACAGTACCTCCCACAGGCGAGCCCACTTCCTGGCCTCCCACTCAGGTCACCAATGGCATATGGTCCGGCCCTCGGGGCCAGGCACGGTACAGCTGTAGACATTTACTTATTTATGGAGACAGAGTCCAGTGTACCCCACTCTGGGCTGGAATTCACTACGTATGGAGTCAGAGGGCAGCCATGAATCCTCCTGCCTCCAATCCTTGGCGCTGGGATGTAACCTGAGACCCCAGAAGTGCGCGAGACATTTGGTGACTGGGCCTCATGAGTCTGGTAACTCCTACAATACAGACACTTTGCTGTTCTGGAAATGGGGGGGGTGCGGGGGGACGGATCGCCTGTATCCAGGGCTGGCCCCGAACTCCTCACCCTCCTGCCCAGCCTGCACAGCCACACCGGGAGCAGAGGGCACGCGCAGCTCCGGCCTGGACCCGAGAGCCTCAAGGATGCCAGACAACTGTCTGCCCACTGAGCCACAGCTGTAGGCTTGACGCTCCTGGGTGACAACCGTTCAGAGGGCTGGGGGGAGGATCACTGAGTACTGTGAGTCTGACAACAGTCCTAAGACCCCGAACCTCATCGCCATCATCGCAAAAACGAAAATTAGATGGCAAACATGAAGAGCTGGGAGGGGGAGGGGAGGCGGCTCGCAGGGCTCGCTGCGCTTGCAGAAGACCCGAGTCGGCAGCTCCGAAACCCAGCGCCTTCCCCCGGACCCGGCACTCACAAGAGAGGGGACCCAGGTTCCATCCCAGCACCCACACGCCGCCTCGCACATCTCTAGCTGCAGCCCCAGAGGGTCCCAGCCCTCTGCTCGCCCACGCGGTGCACAGACATGCATGCAAACGGCACCCCAGTGATGGCGGGTGCCTGTGACCCCAGCACCCACGGAGCGTGAGGCACGGGGACTGCTGGCGTTCGAGGCCAACATGGGTTACAGAAACACTTTAAAGAAAACAAAACTTTCATTAAAAAGGCAAAGCCAAAGACCGCAAGGTGCCGTGGGAGCCCTGGATACCCCCCCCCCCGCAGCCGCGCAAGGCACCCCGGGTCGGGCTGGGGAAACTGAGGCTTGGAGCAGCTCAGACACCGGACAAGGGTGACTGCAGTCTGACCTCGGGTCCTCCACCTGCACTGCTTCCTGGAGAACTTCACTCGTCCCAGCCTCAGTTTCCCCTTCTGTCCCCAAGGCACACGGGTGGGAGGGTGGGCGACCTGCTCACCAGTTCCTGGCCAGTTCCCGGTAGCGCGGGCCCCAAAACTTGCTCAGCATCGCTACAGGATCTCAGCGTCCAGGGGTCACCCTGTTCAACCGCCGAGGAGCAGTACGCATGCGCGGACGCATAGCGCATGCGCGGCGAGGCACGCACCACCCCTTCCGGCGGCTGCGCTACATCTACTTCCGGAGAGGGGCGGGAGAGGCCTTACTAGACCCCGCCTCCGTGGGCGGGGCTCCCAGCCCTCTGTGTGCCCTAGGCTGTGAACCTGGGCGGCGGCATTGGGACGCCTGGCTCTGGGCCGGTCGCTGTTTTTAAGACCGGGCCTCTGTCTCCGGGGCCGGCCGTGAATTCCTCATCCTCCTGTCCGCGCCACCTCGCCTGGCAGTGCCGGGCTCGACCCGCCGCGCACAGCCTGCCTTCATCCGTCCACCTGCAGGGAGCGGGCCGCACAGGCAGAGACCCAGAGGGGAAAGGCGCCCATGGGACCTTTGCACACATCGGGGCTGCCGCCGAGTCGCTGCGGGGCTCTGGCCGAATGGCCAGGGCCCTCTGAACCTCCATTTGCTTGGACGGCTCGGGTCATCAAGGCAGGCCCTCACTAGTGACCGCCCGACCACACCCCTGACTGGCAGAGAGAAGGTGGGCGCCTCCGCAGACACGTCCGCGGGGAGGCATTTCTGGGGCTGTTCACACCCGGTTTGAGGGGCACAAAAACCCAAAGTAAAGTCTGTCCCTTTGTCCCTTGGGCCCCAGGTTTGAAGTGTGTCTAACCCCTCCCAGATCCGTCGTAGGTCCCGTGACTCTCCCCAGGGCTGTAGGTTCCAGTCTGCCAAGAACCAACACAGTGCCGGCCGGGGTCTCTCCGGTTTGCATTGCTATTCCGTTGGCGGTTCCGTGCCCTGAAGATTGTGGATAGCACTCAAGGGACCATGTCCTCTGAGGGAAGCGAGGACATCAGGCTGGGACGGTGTCTCAGTAGCCATGTGTGGTGGCCCACACTTGTAACCCCAGCTCTAGGAAAGGCTCCCAAGGTAGCCACCTTAGCCTAATGGGTAAGCTCCGGGTTCAGCCAGAGACCCGCATCAGAAGCTAAGGTGGAGGGCTGGAGAGATGGCTCGGCAGTTAGCGCGCTGGCCGCTCTCCCAGGTGTCTCAGGCTCGGTGCCCAGCACTCACATGGCGGTTCACAACTGTTTGTGAAGTTCGTGGGGTCGGATGCCCTCTTTTGCCCTCCACAGAGTCTGTACACACACACGGTGGACAGATATATGCGTAGACAATACACCCATGCACTTAACATTTTTGAAAAGTATAAAGCTGGGTGTGGTGGCTTGTGCCTTGAATCTCTCAACCGGGGAGACTGTCACATCTGGAGCTCCGTAAGTTCAAGGCCAGCCTGGACTACATTGCAAGCTCCAGATCAACCAGAAATCCACAGTGCAATCTTTTATCTCAAAACAAAACAAAACCCAGTACGGCAAAAGGCCGTGGTGGTAAGGAGTATGCCAGACAGGCATGGGGACGCTGCCCTGTGTAGAGATATGCTCACACTCTGTAACCCCGGCTCAGGGAGGCAGACGGTCCCACACAGGTGCTCATGGGATCCAGAGCTTCGTGCATGCTAAGTGAACACTCCAACTGAGCCACAACTTCGGTTGACCCTCCTCTTGCAGCTGGGCAGCAGTGTGCACAGTGATGACCTATGAACCCTCTGGGACACAGGGACTCATGGATAGGATGTCTGGCCTAGGGTACCTCCAGAGACAAGGAATCAGGATGAGCCCTGAACGCCTGCTTGCCACGGAAGCAGGGCGTCTCCACTTCCCACCAACCTGGCCGTTCCTTCCACAGGCCTCCAGAGCTGCCCAGGTCCCCAGACACCGTCACAAGGTGTTGGCATGGTTCCCAACAGTCTCCTAGCTCCTGCAGACAGAGGTCAGCATGCAGCAGGTATGAACTGGATCATTTGGGGCCAGAACCCACCGGAAACCTGGGCCACACCTTCCTGTTCCACCGCCCACTTTAAAGGACGCAGGGGGAGGAAGCATTTCCTTTTTGCCTGCTTGTCCTCGCTCTGGCTGGCAGGTTCATCCACCCTGCTACAGAGGCGAGCCTTCCGGGCGTTAGAACCCACTCGGGATTCCAACGCAGACAGAAGACCAGCAGTCCCAGCATGCACTGGACTACGGAGACAGCCAGCTGTACAGACTGACAACTACAGGATTCCCGGAGGAAGTCGGACGGTGGCCTGTAAGCCTCGCTAACACCCCCGCCCACAAATGTACCTCTCTGTATTTATTCTATCCCTTCTGTTCCTCTTCAGACACTCCAGCAGGTCACCGAGTATTTAGGACACTGAGGAGAAAGGTTAATTTAAGGCCAGTAGGGACAACTGGCCAGGCCGTTTCTCACAAGGTAAAACGAGGAGCAGAGGGCATGGCTGTTACCCAGCCCATGCCTGGCAGACAGGCCCTGGGATTCTGAGCAGTGGTGACCCTTAGGTCAACACTGGGTCTTTGGAATGTTCTTTTAATAACCTTATAAATCACCAGACATGACGCTGAGTTCTAGAAAGAGCAAGAGACATGAGACTTTTATACAAAAATTTGTTGCTTACAAAACATACGCAAAAGAAAGCTTAAAAAAAAAAAAGACACGGAAGGCCTCGTTCTTGCTAAGTTTTGTCTACATTAAAAAAAAAATCTGGTAACTAATGTTCTTTTATTCTCCTTAAAAAAAACAAAAACGAAAACAAAAGGCTTAGGCACAACGTGCTGGTGGCTCTGAACCAGAGGCCGTCCTGGGCCGTGGCCAGGCTGTGGCCCGAGCCTCCCTCTTACATAGTTAAGGCATCTTTTTTTATCTTTTCTGAGAAGTGGGCATGCTGCTTTTGCTTCCAGTTTCAGCTGACCGAGGGGGGAGCGCACCTTCGGCTTGGTGACGGAGGCCAGGACCGGCGGGCCGCCCCGCCTCGCCCCTGGGGGAGCTGCCCTCTGCGCACGCCTCGCCGCAGACCCGCCTTGTAGAGGACCGTCCTGGGCGCACCCTGCGCCGGGGGTGCGCTGGTCCCTGGTCCCACGGAGACCCCTGCGCCAGCTCACAGGTGCCCCGCCGGGTTGTGGGCCTCGCCCAGGCCCGGGTGGGCCGCCGACAGCGCCAGCTGAGGGTCCCCGACCACGCCGGACACCTTCTCCTCCTCCCTTCGCTTCAAGCAGGCCGCTTTGGGGTTCAGGTTGCGTTCTGGGGGGGAGGGGAGAAGAACGCAGTGGGAGACGGTCCCCAGGTGGGGTCGGGCGGGTGGGGGCTGCTGTGGCCACCCCTGCCCAGCAGCAGGCCAGGGCGGAGCAGGACGGGGCGGGCGCGGCCTACCTCGCACCTGCTGCTCCAGGCCCAGGATAACCTGCACCGCCTGCTGCAGGATCAGCAGCTTGGTCTGCGCCTTATCCGACTTGAGGTGCAGCTGGCACATGCGGCCCAGCTCCCGGAAGGCCTCGTTAATGTCCCGCACGCGCACCCGTTCCCGCGCGTTATTGGCCATTCGCCTCTCCCGGTCCCTCAGGTCCTTCTCCTCCAGGGACAGCACCTCGTCCGTACTGCTGGGTCACAGCACCGAGCCTCCGTCAGGGGGGGCCGGGCCACCGTGTGTTATGTGCTAATGTGGGTGGCGGTGTGAGTGACGGCCCGCGTTCGGGCGCGTGTGCATGGTGACGAGATAGCAGCTCTGCAGTGCCGGCAGCGGTGCCCTGCGCGGTGCCGCACCCCTACGGGCACCTGTTAGTATGTGTCCTCGCACCCATGTCTCCGGGAGGCCGGGTGATCACTCTGCGAAGGACAGAGGCCTCACCGTCCCGACAAATGTGGAGGGAAGTGGAGCCTCGCGGAGCACGGGGATCAACTGTCCCTGTCCCCGCTACGTCCTGACTAGCTGTTCCCACTCACGGCTCCGGTGACAGGATTCAGAGCTGGGCTGCCCTGCAAGGCAGAGGCCGAGGCCCAGACACCTGGACCCCCGCACACCGAGCCACAGCCACCCCAGCTGGCCCAGGGACCTGACCATGTCCTGCACAGTGGCTCCAGATGCCTGAGCACAAGGCTAAGCCTGACCCTGCCTGTGGCCTCAGGTTGACCCAGGCCCCCTCACCCTGTGCTGAGCCTGTGCCTCAGTTTCCTTCCTGGGAGACAGGTGGCAATCAAAGCCCTGGCACCTAGGCTGAGGGCCGCCACCATGTCCTCCCCTGTCTGTGTCCCTACCGCCCTCAGTTGCAGATCCCTGTGTGAAGGCGGCGGCCCCAGACCTCAGGACAAGCGCACAGACCAAACTGCATGTGGGCACCGGAAGCTGTGTGCCCAGTGGACCCTCTCCTTCCCTCGAGGCCTGCAGGGCCTTATGGGACAAAAGGCCCCCAGGTCGCGGTGCGGCCAGCCCTGTCCACAGGGCAGCAGGTGCGAGGTATGGGCGGCGGGTGGCAAGCGAAGACGGGGGACAGCCAGGGTAAAGGGACAGCATGGAAGACAGACAGCAGAGAGGCACATTTGGGGGACACAAGGCGCCACGTTACTGCCGCCATAGAGACATAGAGACCTTGGCACCAAGGGGACTGCGGGCGGCTGGGCAGACCCCGCCATGCTGCAGGAGAGAAAGGGTTAATGGCAGGCAGGCCAGGGCAGGTTAAGGAAGCAGCGGGTCCGAGCAGTTGTCCTCCCTCACCGGCCCCGGGGCAGGTGGATTAACACCGTCTTGGATGGGGAAACTGAGTCAGGGAGATGTTCTCCGGGTAGGGGCCCTGGCAAGGTGAACAGTCACAGTGCACACAGCAACAACAGCAGGCACCCTGGGTTTCTTTGGGGTGTCACTGGCTGCTATCAGCCAGGCTCTAGGATATGGCTGGGCTAGTGAGAGCCTGGGATTGGGACAGTCCTGGCAGAAGTCCTCAGGCCAGTGGGCCAGCGTGGCAGGGCCCAGCCTGTCGGAGAGTCAAGTCAGTCAAGGGGACGGTCACCTCAGTGCGGAGCAGTTGGCAGGCGCAGCTGTGGGGTGGCGCAGATGCAGGCGCGTGAGTGGGGACCACCGGAGGGAGCGGGTTAGTCAGGGTGGGCTGAGGTGCTGGGACTTCAGTGCGGGGACAGCCAGCGTCAGTCTGTGTGGGAACACCTGGTGTGGCTTTAGTCCAGGAAGTTAGTGTGGACGGAAGGAGCATGGACGGAGTGTGCGCACAGTCAGTCGGTGAGTGGACAGTTGGTGCGTGGACAGCCGGTGTGTGGACAGTCAGTCAGTGTGTTAACAGTCAGTCGGTGTGTGGACAGTCAGCCGGTGTGTGGACAGTCAGCCGGTGTGTGGACAGTCAGTCGGTGTGTGTGCAGCCAGCCGGTATGTAGACCGTCAACTGGTGTGTGGACAGTCAGTTGGTATGTGGACAACTGGTGCGTGGACAGTCAGTTGGTGTGCGGACAGCCGGTGTGTGGACAGCCAGTTGGTGTGTGGACAGCCAGCCGGTGTGTGGACAGCCAGCCGGTGTGTGGACAGCCAGCCGGTGTGTGGACAGCCAGCCGGTGTGTGGGCAGTCAGTTGGTGTGTGGGCAGCCAGCCGGTGTGTGGACAGCCAGCCGGTGTGTGGACAGTCAGTTGGTGTGTGGACAGCCAGCCGGTGTGTGGACAGCCAGCCGGTGTGTGGACAGCCAGCCGGTGTGTGGGCAGCCAGCCGGTGTGTGGACAGCCAGCCGGTGTGTGGACGGCCAGCCGGTGTGTGGACAGTCAGTTGGTGTGTGGACAGCCAGCCGGTGTGTGGGCAGCCAGCCGGTGTGTGGACAGTCAGTTGGTGTGTAGACAGCCAGCCGGTGTGTGGACAGTCAGTTGGTGTGTGGACAGCCAGCCGGTGTGTGGGCAGCCAGCCGGTGTGTGGACAGTCAGTTGGTGTGTGGACAGTCAGTTGGTGTGTGGACAGTCAGCCGGTGTGTGGGCAGTCAGTTGGTGTGTGGACAGTCAGTTGGTGTGTGGGCAGTCAGTTGGTGTGTGGACAGTCAGTTGGTGTGTGGACGGCCAGCCGGTGTGTGGGCAGCCAGCCGGTGTGTGGACAGTCAGTTGGTGTGTGGGCAGCCAGCCGGTGTGTGGGCAGTCAGTTGGTGTGTGGACAGTCAGCCGGTGTGTGGGCAGTCAGTTGGTGTGTGGACAGCCAGCCGGTGTGTGGACGGCCAGCTGGTGTGTGGACGGCCAGCCGGTGTGTGGACAGTCAGTTGGTGTGTGGGCAGCCAGCCGGTGTGTGGGCAGCCAGCCGGTGTGTGGGCAGCCAGCCGGTGTGTGGGCAGCCAGCCGGTGTGTGGACAGTCAGTTGGTGTGTGGGCAGTCAGTTGGTGTGTGGACGGCCAGCCGGTGTGTGGATGGCCAGCCGGTGTGTGGACAGTCAGTTGGTGTGTGGGCAGCCAGCCGGTGTGTGGACAGTCAGTTGGTGTGTGGGCAGCCAGCCAGTGTGTGGACAGTCAGCCGGTGTGTGGTGCAGTCAGTTGGTGTGTGGACAGCCAGCCGGTGTGTGGGCAGCCAGCCGGTGTGTGGGCAGCCAGCCGGTGTGTGGACAGTCAGTTGGTGTGTGGGCAGCCAGCCGGTGTGTGGGCAGCCAGCCGGTGTGTGGACAGTCAGTTGGTGTGTGGACAGTCAGCCGGTGTGTGGGCAGTCAGTTGGTGTGTGGACAGTCAGCCGGTGTGTGGGCAGTCAGTTGGTGTGTGGACAGCCAGCCAGCTGGTGTGTGGACGGCCAGCTGGTGTGTGGACGGCCAGCCGGTGTGTGGACAGTCAGTTGGTGTGTGGGCAGCCAGCCGGTGTGTGGGCAGCCAGCCGGTGTGTGGACAGTCAGTTGGTGTGTGGGCAGTCAGTTGGTGTGTGGACAGCCAGCCGGTGTGTGGACAGCCAGCCGGTGTGTGGACAGTCAGTTGGTGTGTGGACAGTCAGTTGGTGTGTGGACAGCCAGCCGGTGTGTGGACGGCCAGCCGGTGTGTGGACAGTCAGTTGGTGTGTGGGCAGTCAGTTGGTGTGTGGACAGCCAGCCGGTGTGTGGACGGCCAGCCGGTGTGTGGACAGTCAGTTGGTGTGTGGGCAGTCAGTTGGTGTGTGGACAGCCAGCCGGTGTGTGGACGGCCAGCCGGTGTGTGGACAGTCAGTTGGTGTGTGGGCAGCCAGCCGGTGTGTGGCAGCCAGCCGGTGTGTGGACAGTCAGTTGGTGTGTGGGCAGTCAGTTGGTGTGTGGACAGCCAGCCGGTGTGTGGACAGCCAGCCGGTGTGTGGACAGTCAGTTGGTGTGTGGACAGTCAGTTGGTGTGTGGACAGTCAGTTGGTGTGTGGACAGCCAGCCGGTGTGTGGACAGCCAGCCGGTGTGTGGACAGTCAGTTGGTGTGTGGACAGCCAGCCGGTGTGTGGACAGTCAGTTGGTGTGTGGACAGCCAGCCGGTGTGTGGACAGTCAGTTGGTGTGTGGACAGCCAGCCGGTGTGTGGGCAGCCAGCCGGTGTGTGGGCAGCCAGCCGGTGTGTGGACGGCCAGCCGGTGTGTGGGCAGCCAGCCGGTGTGTGGGCAGCCGTGAGGTGAGGGCTGGTCACTAGGGCAGCGGTGTGAGAACTGGCAGGGACGTCTCGTCGGGCAGGTCAGCACAGGAACATCGAGTACAGGGAGCCTTCTGTCTGGGGTGAGGGGCGGTCGCTGTGCTCGGGCTCGGGCAGCAGGGAGGGAGCGTCGCGGGCCGCCCACTGACCTCGCACCTGCTGCTCCAGGCTGAGGATGACGGCCACGGCCTGGTGCAGGATGAGCAGTTTGGTCTGCGGCTTCTCGCTGCTGAGGTGCAGCTGGCACATGCGGCCGAGCTCCTTAAAGGCCTCATTGATGTCACGGACACGCAGGCGCTCGCGGGCGTTATTGGCCACCCGGCGCTCCTTCTCCCGCTCGGCCTTCTGCTCTGGGGGGAGAAGGCTGTCCTCGTCCTCGTCTGGGCTACGGGGAGGGGAGCCGGGGGCCAGAGGAGACAGTGAGGGGACCTGGTGGCCTGCGGGCCTCCCGGGTCTGTGTGCACGTGTGACGTATGTGCGTGTCGCGTGTGGTGTGTACGCGGCCGTGGGGAGGGGTTCGGCACCTGGTGCGCGTGCGAGGGGCCTTGGGGTCCTTCTTGTCCTCCTCGGCATCCGCCACTGACACGTTCTCCTCGTCGTCTTTCTCCTCCCTCTTGATGTCACCGGCACCCGCTGGGGCGCCAGCCCGCCCAAGTCCTGCAAAGAGCCTGGGATGAGGGCTGGCGGCCACCACCAGACGCACCTGAGGGCCCCGCAGGACGTGGCTTCATTGGTGGGGGAACAAATAAAAGATGAAAAACAGAACAAGAAGACAACCTGGGCTGCGCTTCACTCCAACTCCAGACTGTGACCCCTGAGTCACCCCAACACCAGACTGTGACCCCTGAGTCACCCCAACACCAGACTGTGACCCCTGAGTCACCCCAACACCAGACTGTGAACCCTGTCACCCCAACACCAGACTGTGAACCCTGAGTCACCCCAACACCAGACTGTGAACCCTGAGTCACCCCAACACCAGACTGTGAACCCTGATTCACCCCAACACCAGACTGTAACCCCTGATTCACCCCAACACCAGACTGTGACCCGATTCACCCCAACACCAGACTGTGACCCCCTGAGTCACCCCAACACCAGACTGTGACCCGAGTCACCCCAACACCAGACTGTGACCCCTGAGTCACCCCAACACCAGACTGTGACCCCTGAGTCACCCCAACACCAGACTGTGACCCCTGTCACCCAACACCAGACTGTGACCCCTGTCACCCAACAGCAGACTGTGACCCCTGTCACCCAACACCAGACTGTGACCCCTGTCACCCAACAGCAGACTGTGAACCCTGTCACCCAACACCAGACTGTGACCCCTGAGTCACCCCAACACCAGACTGTGACCCCCTGAGTCACCCCAACACCAGACTGTGACCCGAGTCACCCCAACACCAGACTGTGACCCGTCACCCAACACCAGACTGTGACCCCCTAAGTCACCCCAACACCAGACTGTGACCCGAGTCACCCCAACACCAAACTGTGACCCGTCACCCAACACCAGACTGTGACCCCTGTAACCCCAACACCAGACTGTGACCCCTGTCACCCCTGCATCTTAACATGGGTTATAAGGTGTAAGCTCAGGCCGTTATGCTCACAGGAAAAGCGCCAACTGGGCCATGCCCCAGCACTGTGGCTTTTAGTTTGGAGGCGGGGTTCTCGTGAACCCCTGGCTCGCCAAGGCCAGCGAGCCAGCCTGTCTGCCCGCCCAGTGCTGGAGCTCCAGGCACAGCAGGCTGAGCGCAGACAGGGTCATCTCTCCGGTCCTTGTCCTGAGATCAGGACCGGGACTCACCGCTGAAGGAGTCGGGCGGCCTCTGGGAGAGGTCTGGGAGGGCGCTGGGCTGGCTGGGGAGGCTGGCGTGGTTGTGCAAGAGACCACCACCGCTGGACAGGCCGTCCTCAGGGTGGCCACCACCGACCTACGGAGAGGGGTGTGTCAGGCGGCTAGGGTCCCCACGGGACCCCACCCCTGCCCCAGGCTGACACTCACCAGGCCTACATGCCTCCCGCCCAGGGGCATGGGGCCCGCGAAGCTTGTGGTCAGCGCCCCATGGCCGGGCAGGAGTCCGTGGAGGTCACTGGAGGTGCCCACGGCGTGGCTGCGGAGGACATGGATGGCTTCATCCAGGCGGTCCTCCATCTTGCTCTGCTGCGGGGTGGGCGGGGCAGGCACTGAGGGGGCGCACGCGTACACACCTTTTATTGGATTCCCACAGGGTCTCCCTCCATGGTCCAGGCTGAACTCAAACTTGAAATCCCCCTGCCTCGCTCCTGAAGACCCTCCGGCTCCTCCTAACGCTCTGCCAGCACCTCCCAGGCACGGGGATGACGGTGGGCAATACACAGCCGGTTTCTGCGGTGCCAGCGAGGCGGCCCAGGGCTTTGTGCATGCCGGGTGACGCAGCCACACAGCAGCTCCATCCGCACCCTCCTCAACCCTGTGCTTGACGACAACCTCCCTCCAGGAGGGCTCGGTGCCGGACAGTGACACTTTCGCCCTGGCCAGCAGGGGCGGGACACTCACCAGGCCATGGAGACCCCCGTCGAAGCTGGGAGATAAGGCACTGGGCGCTCCTGTCCGGGGCCACTGGGACGTCCCTGCAGGAGGAGGAAAAGGCATGGGTGGGTAGGGCAGGGGCAGGGTGGGGACAGGGCAGGGCGGGAGGAGTTCACACACTGCTGAATGCACTCAGGGACGCCCACTGGCCACTCAGATGCCAGACGCTGCTAAGCCTGGAAACTCTGGCTCTACGCTGGCTGGGCAGGACAGCTCTGGCCCCAGAGGACCAGCTCTGCCTGACACCAGCAGCAGGCACGGCAGAGCCTCAGGGCGGGTCCTCACAGTCCCTCCGGTCCAGGCAGGAAGGGTTAGCTCCAGAGCAGACCAGA
Source organism: Cricetomys ansorgei (assembly GCA_026225945.1). NCBI lineage: Eukaryota > Metazoa > Chordata > Mammalia > Rodentia > Nesomyidae > Cricetomys > Cricetomys ansorgei. The sequence goes on from JAMJFZ010004123.1 coordinate 187,472, forward strand.
TGGGCCAAGGGAAGGACTGGTATGGAACTTGCTCTGTAGACCATGCTGGCCTTGAACTCACGGAGATCCTCCTGTCCCTGCCTCCCAAGTGCTGACATCAAAGGTGTGCGCTACCACACCAGGCAGAGCTTTAACCCCAACCTCCCAGGACGTCTAGGTGCCAGCAGGTCCCATTTCCTTGGCCCTTCTAGCTGACGCCCAGGCACCGTCCACCCGAGCGGTGTACGTGACCAGAGCCAACAACCGCAACCTGTTTGTCCCAGCTGAGCCGAGCCCATTGCGCCTCGGTGATACCTTGCGCTCCCTGGCTGGGGCTGCAGACTGGGCACCCTTGCCCCCGCCGCTGCCCAGGCCGCGCCCAGCTCTCATGCCCATCCCCGCACACCTGGCAGGCCCTGCGGTGATCCCACAGGCGTGGAGGGGCTAGGCGAGAAGTTATTGCTGGAGTGATCCGGGGAGTAGATCTGCGGTGGTGGGAACAGACAGATGGACGGTCAGGACCACCGTGGGGGTGCCCGGGGCACAGCTCGGCCACCAGCCCTGGCCCCCGACTCACCGAGGCCAGTGCCTTCCCGAGGGCATCCCCTGAGCTGCTGGCCGTCGTTCCTCGGGTGCCTGTGGGGGGGGAACAGGTGAGACCGTGCACAGAGACCCCCATCCTGTGGGGTGGGCCCCTCCCTCTATGGCCCCCGCCGTGTCAACACAGGCAGAGACGGTGACCCGCCTTCCAAGTGAACACGGCTCCCTCTCTGCTCCAGGTTACTCAAGAATAAAGTAGAAAACACATTTTCTCTGATAATGGGGCCAATGCCAACCTGGGGCAGCCGGGGGGGGGGGGGGGGGGGCGGGGGGGGCCGTGCCCTCTGGCTCTGCACGTGTCTCATCTCGGTGGAGCCCGATGCTTGTCCAAGGCGCCCACCCACGCCCAGGAAACCCCGGGTGCGGCCTCACCCATGAGGCTGTCGGTCCCGCTCACAGGTGGCGTGTGGCCAGAGGTCCCACCGTAAGTGCCAGGGGCGGTCGTGAAGCTGGACACGGCCGGGAGCGTGCCGTTGACCTCGGATCCATGCAGCGGGTAGCTCTGGGGGTGGGGTGGGGGGGACGCAACAGTTGATGGGTGGGGAGGACAAGGCAGGTGTTGGTTACCCCTGGGTCCCTGACCACGACACCCACCATGCGTTCCTGCTGCTGGAGGCCCCCAAAGGTGCCGCTGCTCACAGAGCTGTTGCCTGGCGCGAGGGGCAGAGGGGACGAGCCGTCGCCCAACATGGGCCCAAAGCCCGCCTGGCCGGGGGAGCTCCAGAGCTCCGCTGAGGGGTGCAGGCTGCCGTCTGTGTAGAGGAGGGCGGTGAGGAGGGGGGAACCCAGCCCCCAGAGCCCCCCAGGGAGCCCCACGCACCTGCCACGTAGAAGGGGGTGGGGTAGGCGCTGCCAGGGGTCTTGGCAGAGGGGTAGGCTACGGCATCCCTGCTGTAGCCGTCACCTGAGCTGGGTGGGTACACCTGAGGCAGGAGAGCGCAGTCAGGCAGGAGGGCTGGACGCAGGTCCTCCCCAGCCTTGACCCCTAGAGTTGCAGGTGACCTCACTTCCCTTTATTATGTCTTAGGGACCTTCTGTCCCTCCAGAACACCTGACCCACCACCGTACAGCAACCTCCTAGTGAATCCTCAAAGCCCCACCTCCAGTGCTCAGCTCTCTAGTTCTTCTCTAGCATTTGTCAGTGCTGGAAACTTCCCATAGGACCCTGGGCCACAGAGGCAGAGTCCCCGCATAGCATCTGGCCCTGGGTCCCCCACAACATAGAAGCCACACAGGTGATAAAAAACAGTATCGACCCTGACCAGCTGGCCCTGGCTGGAACTCTGACAGCTTGAAGAAACAGTAGGGATCTGCCATCAATGTCTGCCCCATCCCAGGGCTCAAGAGGGGATCGGCTGCTCATGCCTGCGTTGGCAGGGGAGCGGGCAGCACGTCTGAGCTACCTTCTGCGGGTTAACTTCTACCTAGCTTAACTGGATTCTGCTGGCCACAGTCTCTGTGTCACAGCCGATCTCAGCCTCACGCCCCCTATGCGCCTGCTTCTGGGGGGTTTTGGTCTTGCCACCGCCCAGCCCAGGCCTGACATCCATGGAGACTGCAGAGTTCCAGAGGCACAGAGGACTCAGGGGCCTGAGGCTTTTGTATACAGGAGGTGCCATTGTGAAGTCTGGGCCAGCCTAGAACTTGTGACTCTCCTGCCTTTTCCTCCCAAGGGCTGGGGGAGGCGGCCGGGCCAGAGAATCCAGCACGTGGCCTTCCTTAACGTGATTAAATCACAGGCGCATGGCGCCGTGAACCACTGAGGGCCAGCCACCATCTGCCAGAGCTGGCAACCCGCCAAGCACCAGCCAGCAGCGGGGACACTTACAGCTTTGGCAGGTGGGTGTGGCTACGGAATTGGTGGGACCCGGCTGCCCCGCTCTCAGGGCCCGGGCCTCCCAAACCCACCTCTGTAGGTCATAGCCCCAAGAACCCCTAAAGCAAGAGGGCGTGAGGTGGGACCTGAGGAGGGACTTCCCTGGGGAAGAGGGAGCATGCTCAGTTCACACACAGCCTGGCAACCTTGGGATATGGCCACACCTCTGGCAGGAAAGACCCACGGAACCACGGACAATACAGGCTCTGGGCCTGTCCCATACTCACAGAGGAGGGAAGACCAGGCGGAACCTTCCGGACCTTCTTGGGCTGCGAATCTGCTGAGAGCAAGGGCGGGAGGGTCTGCCAGCAGCCCTCCCCACGTGGCCACTGCCGGGCCAGGGTCAGGGCCTGGGACCCTTGATGGGGCTCACTAATGCAGCGCTGAAGCTGGCTTCTGCCAGAGGCAGAGGCAGGCAGAGCCTGTGAGTTTGAGGCCAGCCTGGTCTACAGAATGAGTTCCAGGACAGCCAGAGTTACAACAGAGAAATCCTGTCTCAAAAGTACACAAACATCTAAAAACCTGGGGTCCCCCCCACTGGGTCCCCAAGATGCAAGAGAGCACAGGGAACTCCCCTTTACAGAGGGCCTGGGGGCGGGAAATCAGCCAAGCAGCCCCCTCAGGCCAGAGCACACGGCGACTCTGGTGCAGGGATCCGTGGGTGCGGAGCCAGCCACCCAAGGGGCTAGCACCCTGTGGCCGCTGAGGCTCAGCGGCGTTCACTCTGGCCTACAGGTCTGTCTCCTGCTCGCACCTAGTGCGCAGCCCAGGAGTCAGTCCCTGCCACAGCCGCCCGCCCGCCACCTCCACATCCCTAGCCTCGACTCACCCAGGCCACCGTCCGCAGCTCTCCGCCGAGGGTTGCCTGGGTACGAGGGGTAATACTGGGAGCCGCTCTTGACACCCGACGGGGACAGCGGCCCCGGACTGCTGAGGCCCAGCTCACCCGGCAGAAAGCCAGCCTGGGGGTGGAGACATCAAGGAGCTGGGGGCGATCCCTCCAGGGGAAGGGGGATCCCTGCCCGGGGGAGCTGATCCCTGCCCGGGGGCGGATGCCCAACCCGGGTCCCTCAACCGTGAAGACCATCGCCACACGGCAGGGCGGGGCAGCCACAGCGCACACAGCATCCTCGACGGAGCACCTGCCCTCCTTAACTATGGCCTCGCTCAATGCCCCGGCCACCATTCACCCCAGGGCCTCCGCCAGTGTCCCCGCGTAAGCGGCCATGGCAGAGATTCGAGATCGTATGGCCGCGCTCCGCCCAGCTCTCTCGGGGTTCCGGCTACTGTGCGGCCCGGGGACCTAAGAGGCGACGTGAATGTGACCACCCTCTGCGCACAACCGGGTCCCAGCTGGTGCTTAGCAACTGCAGCTCCCATGGCAGTCTCAGCCCCGTGGGTCACCTTGGAGGTCAAGGAAGCTCCGCCCTCCCGCCTCAGTTTACCTGACTCAGTGCACCGACGCTGGTGTCTCTCCCGAAGGTGGCATAGGTACTCCGCTCACCGCCCTTGCCTGCAAGGGAAGGAAAGAAGTCACGAGAGACCCCAGGAGTCCCCCAGGCCATGGAGGGGCACACCCAGTGGCCTCTGGCAGAGCACAGATGCCCAGTCCCCCTGGACACAGGAGAGGGGACATGGGGGCCCTAGAACAGTGGGACCAACTGATTCACACGCTTTTGCTATTTTGTCCTTCAAGATTTATCGTTTCGTGTCCTTGAGTGTTTTGCCGGGAGCATGTCTCTGCACCACGCGTGCACCCGGAAGACGGCATCAGACCCCTGTGAGCCGCCATGTGGGTGTCTGGAGTGAACCTGGGTCCCCTGCGAGCTCGGCGACTGCTCTAGACCATCGAGCCGACCCTCCGGCCCTGGTAGGCTTCGATACAGGCTCTTCCAGAGCCAGGGTTGGCCTTGAACTCACCACCCTCCTGCCTCAGCCTCCCAACTGCCTGGATTCTAAAGGCCACGGGCCGTGCCAGCCCTCAGTGGTCACAGGGTCTACCCTGGGGAACAGCGGAAGGGAGACGACGGGCCGGATCGGACACAGCTGCCATCTGTGGGAACTGCCCTGTGGACCTGCCACCCTGTCAGGCAGGGCACCCGAGGGAGAGGCAGCAGGAGGAAGCTCAAAAGGGAACATACGCTACATGACCGCAGAAGCCACTCCGGGCCACGGTGGAAGGAGCCGGGGTCAGCGTGACCCATTCCGGACTCTAGGACAGATCCAATTCGCTTGGGTTTGTCAGGACCCCTGGCCCAGTGCCTGGTGACTAGTCCCCAGCCCCCAAGGAAGAGACAAGGCTCACAAGCGCCATGTGGGACGCGGCATCCGGCTGCACCGAGCCAGGGCTATTGACGCGATGGCTGGTGCTCCACTGCCCTGCTGTGCCCTGAGGCCCTCTGGGATCACTACGCTGGCTATACTCACCTCCAAGCCCAGGTCCTAGGAACGCAGAAGAAGGCAGGTTGCCGTGGGACTCACTGAAGTGGGCGCCTTCGCTGTATGTCTGGGGAGACAGGCAGGGTGAGAGGTGCAGACATCATGGGCCATACTGGTGACTGGCCCAGCAGTCCCAGAGGGTGGCCAAACAGACCGCTTCCCATCCCCCAGCCCAGGTCGGGGCCCTGGGCCTTGGAGAGTGGCTCACCCGGCTGGGGTCAAAGGAAGAACTGTTCTGATCACTGGTGCCCCAGGAGCCTGAGCTGGGTCGGTCCTCAAGTCCTGTAGGAGGCAAAGAGAAGCCTAGCCCAGTTCTCAGGGGACCCAGAAGGCTTTGCGAACCCTCCTTCTCCCAGATGACTAACAGCAGTTGAGGTTAAGACTGGGACTCCGCCCCTCCACAGGCTGCTACAGCTCAGTAAGTGGCTATCAGCTGTCTCTGCTGACAAACTCCTACTTATCCATCAAAACCTCAGCTACTGTGCCCATTGTTAGTCCCATGGGCAGGCCTCTCTCTGTCAGACCTATGTCTGATCACTCAAGACTGGGCATCTGAGCCAGAAATAGTTGACAAGGGATCATAGGGCCTCAGGGACTTCAGAAGTGGGGGATCCCTGACAGGGACCTCCACTGGGGAGGCTGGTTGGCTCTGTGGATAAAGCAGGGACAAGGGCAGGCACACCTGGCCCCGACTCCGCAGCCTCCAAGGAAGGCCAGGGTTTACTGTGGTAAGGCAGGGGTTAAGGAGCCTGGAGACCAGAGGACCTTGTCCTGTGGGGCGGGCGGTAAGGCAGGGCTGGGCCCTTATCTCCCCCAACACTCCACAGGCAGCCAACGGCCTGCTGCAGGCCCGTCCTCACCTGTGGCCAGCTCGCTCTTCTCGGCACCCACAGGGCCCACGGCGCCCACCTAGACCCCACCGCCCCCCGAGCCTGGCTATGTGGCCATGTCAGCACCTCAGTTTCCCTACTGTGAAACTAGACCTATAAGCAGGCCCAAGACTGACGTGTCCACCCTACATTCTGACTCCAGGGGGCTCCTGTGCTCACCTTCCTGCTCTGCACCAACGAAGCCCCCACACCCTCCCATGAACCCCCCACCCTCCCATGAGCCCCCACTCCCCACACCCTCTGATGAACCTCCATACCCTCCAGATCTGTACCCACGAACCCCCTCTCTTGCTCTGTACCCTATAAAACCCCACACCCTCCCACTGTGCACCCCATGAACCCCATGCCCTCCCATGAGCTCCCCCCATCCTATGAACCCCACACCCTCCCACAAGCCTCACACTCTCCCATGAACCCCCCACACCCTCCCATGAACCCCCAAACTCCCATGAACCCCCACACCTTCCCATTGTGCACCCCATGAGCCCCCACGCCCTCCCGCTCTGCACTAGAAACTTTCAAACCCCAGAGACTTTTATTTCCAAGCCTTTGTGTTCCTCATCCCCTCCCAGGAGAATCGTGGTTAATTGTGGCCTAATTTGCATAATTATGCATATTAATCTCACAGCCTCATGAATATTCACCCTCCATTACACCTTCCTGTTTCCTGGTAAAGTTCCAGTGTGTTGGCAGTGGGGGGCTGGGACACAGCCCTTGGGGTTTCCTGGAACCCTTCCAGCATCAGGTGAAGTCTGTGGGTATCTACACCCCACATTTTTCAGCTATCTGAAGGGCTTGTGGTGAGGCTGCAGTGGGCGGGCAGCCAGCACCCACACTGGCTGCAGGACCCCACCAACCCCATTCGACACAACCCCAGGGGCACACAGGATGCTCGCAGGCCCAGACCCAAAACAGTAGCGGGTGGCCCCTGGACTCAGCCAACAGTGCCACACCCCAGAGCCTGGCAACACTAAGGACCCCACAAGACCCCAAGACCCTCCAGCACAAAGCCTGTCTCCTTCCATCCTACAAATGACAAAACTCCGAGTCCCCTCCCCCACCCCATTAATACAGTTATTAAAATCACCCCACGGATAAATTATGCATCTTAATAACCCCTGCATGAATATTCATAACGTGGTTTCACTTGTGCACTAATTAAAATGTTCTAATACGTTGATGTCAGGATCTCTCTCTTACGGTTTCTTTTCCTGTTCCTCAAGGTGAAACACTAAGGGAAGCTGGGAAGAGGCTGGCAACTCTTGGGAAAGAGGCGCAGGGTTCACTCACGCCCACAGTTTGGCTCAGTCAAGCTCAGCCGACTCAAGGAGAGGGCCACAAGGCCCATGCTTGGAGTTCTATCCTTTTGTAGGGATTGTTGGCACTTTGGCCCCAACTTGTTTTTATAAATAAAGTTTTATTGGCCACAGCTCTCTTGTTCGTGTGCTGTCTCACTGTACTCACGACAAGGAAAGCCTACTGCACGGTTTATATATTCATTATCAGGCTCGTCATTGAGACAGTCAGCTGCCCTGGGTGGGAAGGAAACTGTGGGAGCCCAGGAAGAACTCAGGACGGCCCTGCACCATCCCCACAGAGGCTGGGGACATCAGCTGACAGTACCAGCTCCACATGAGACTTCAAATCAGGTCCGTGGACTAACCCGCCCACTCAACAGGGACGATGACACTTACAGCCAGTGTCAGGTCAAATCCACCCAAAGTCCAGTTGACACTGTCCCAGGCAAGCATGACAAAGCTCTCAAACAAAACCTGCCTTCCCTCCCGCTAGCTCTATCCAGAGCTCCTGAGAACAAAGCCCTGAGAGCAAACACAAAGACCAGCCTGGTCTCCCTAACACATAACAGAAAACCCAAACCAAACAACAAACTAACAAAACAACAACAACAAAAAAAATCAACATATATCCAGATATTCTAGGCGGGGCTCCACCCTTAACCACACCTCCAGCCCCTCACTGGGGGATTCTAGGCAGGGCTCCACCCTTAACCACACCTCCAGCTCCTCACTGGGGAATTCTAGGCAGGGGCTCCACCCTGACCACGCCCCCACATTCACCTCAAAGTCAAACCTCAGCCCAGGGCAGGACTAGGTGGTCAGCATTCCCCATGCGTGAGGCCTGGGTTCCATCCTAACCCTTTCCCCCAGTCAAATAAAAAAGATTAGTGAACACTTGGATTCTAAACTCCAGGAAAGCAAGATAAGAACTTTAAAAAGCAGAATCAAGATGAAAGGAGAAAGGAGTCGATGGCAAATATAGATTCTCCAAGGAGCAGATTCCACAGTCAGAGATCAATACAAGAGATCCGGGAGCCAAGGACAGAGGGACAGAGGCGGGAGGCAACTTTACAGGCCTCGGGGGACGCTGGGAGCCCATGGGACAGAGGGCTCTGCTTTGTGTTGAGCCCAGGACTCACATAGCCCAGGCTGGCCCAGAACTCTCCCTGCCTTCCTCCGGAGCCTGGCCTGAGTGGGATTTTTGTAATTTCTCAGTGTCACAGTGCGCAAGCAGAGGGCACGGACGGAGCCTTTGGTGGGAGTGGCTAATCTCCAGGGACCGGCTCGCTGGCCTGGCTGTGTGCGAGTGTGAGGGCACACGGGCAGCCTGGGGCACAGTGAAGCCGAGGCACAGAGCGCTGGCTAGCTAATCAGATCAGGGGGTGCCAGGAACAGAGGGGCAGCGTGCAGTAAACAGAACTGCAAGTGGGCGCTGGGAAGCGCTTCCTGAAAAAGCATGAGGACCCTAGTTCAGTTCCCAGAACACAGTAAAGAGCCAGGCAGTGCCACACGTGAGTGCTCACATGCACCACACATACACACACACACGAACCACACAGACACACAGACACACACATGCAGACAGATACACACACACACACACACGAACCACACACACAGACACACAGATACACACACAGACACACACACAGACACACAGTTACACACACAGACACACACACAGACACACAGATACACACACAGACACACACACAGACACACACACGAACCAGACACACAAGACACACACGCAGACAGATACACAGACACACACAGACACACACACATGAACCACACACACAGACACACACGCAGACACAGATACACACACAGACACACACGCAGACACAGATACACACACAGACACACACACATGAACCATACACAGACACACACATGAACCACACACACAGACACACACACGCAGACACAGATACACACACAGACACACACACATGAACCATACACACAGACACACACATGAACCACACACACAGACACACACGCAGACACAGATACACACACACACAGACACACACAGACACATGAACACACACACAGAGACACAGACACCCACAGGCACACAGACACATGCACACACACGTGTGCACACACACGAACGCACGCCCACACATGGGACCCGAGGCGCACTGACCTGCGGCTTAGCTGGATGGGCGAGTGCCCGGTGTAGAGAGACCCTGGTTCAAAAAACACATTGCAGGACTGGAGAGACGGCTCAGCAGCTGAGAGCACTGGCTCCTCTCCCAGAGGAACTGGGTTCAAATCCCACACCCACACGGTAGCTCACGACTGTCTGACTCCAGTGCCAGGGGATCTGACACCTTCACACCAATGCACATAAAATAAATAAATATTAAATAAACCATTAAAAAAACCAGTGAGTGATTGAGGAAGACACCAATGTCAACTTCAGTTTCCAGTGTGTTCCCTACACACACAGCAAGGCAACACAGCCACACAAAGCCTCCGACATGAGCAGTTCTCACTGGGGTGGAGGTGGGGGGGTCACCTAAGACCATCGCGATTCCTCACGGTAGGAAAAAGACAGTTAGGAAGCACCGAAAATAACTTCGTGGCCGGGGTCAGCTCAGCACGAGGAGCCGCACAGGCTGCGCTGGGCGCTGCAGGGAAGCAGGCCGAGCATGGGAGCAGCCAGGAAGCAGCACCTCTCAGTGAATGGCTTCTGCATCGCCTCCTGCCTCCAGGTTCCCGCCCCGACTTCCCTGGGTGATGAACTGGGAGTGTAAGCCAAACAGACCCCGCCGGCCAAGCGGCTGGGAGTCACGGCACCAAAAAGCACGTGAGGATCCTCTAAGACTCACCGGGACGCTAGCCAGCCACTGTGAGCTGTGACAGCCTATAGCCCAGGCTGGCCCCAACACACAGAGATCTGCTTGCTGGGATTAAAGGCGTGATCACCCTCCCTGCCTGGAAGGAAGGCTGCACACACCGAACTGAACCCGCAAGGAGAGGAGGGGCCAGAAATAATTTTGGGATGCAGGGAGGTGACCCAGTCAAACAGGCAGAAACTCCCCTAAAACGTATCAGCAGCCCAGGCTAGCCTCCAAGTTGCTGTCTCACCAAGGGTGTCCTGAAGTCCTCCCTCCACCACCAGACGCCGGCATGTGTGCGCCACCCGGATGGTTTACGTGCTGGTGGAATGCAACCCCGGACCTTGTGCGTGCAAGGTGACCACTCCACCCGCCAACCGCTAACACATCCGTTTTCAGAACTTATTTTAGCCACTAGCAAGGGCTGATACTCTTTGTTTTAGCAGCGTCTCCCTCTGTAGCCCAGGCTAGCCTGGAACTCACAGAGACCCACCTGCCTCTGTCTCCCCCACCATGCCCGTCAGCAATCGAGTTCTTGCCTTCCATTCCCGGGGCTCTTGACACAGTCCCCAGCAGCCAAGTCAAAGAAAATAAGTATGAAATAAACCCCAAGGGCCCAGGTTCAGTTCCCAGGATGACATGCAGACATCAGCAACCCCAGATTCAGGGGGTGATGCCCTCTTCCGGCCACGTCTGTGGGGCACAGACACATACACAGGCCCCAGAAAGCAGCCGAGGTATGAAGCTCTCGGAGCCGCTTCAAACCCGGGAGCCTGCCCTCCGCTGCTTCCGTTCTCTGACTCAACCCCCCCCACTCCCTGCTCTGGTGTGATTGCTGGAGAGCCTTCCTATGCAAAGCGTGACTGCAAACCAAGGGGGTGCGGAGGGTGGGCTGCGGGGCAGCCTGATCGCTGAGCAGGAAACTCTCAAGTTTCAGCCTCCTGGTCATCACCACAGGGTGACCACGGCGTCCGTCCGTGCTACACACCTGTGAGCAACGGGAGCCCCGAGAGACTGACCCAAAGGCCGAAGTCATCACGGAACACACGGTGCTTTAGAGACGGAGGCAGAAATTGTTCTAAAGACGTGGTGGTTTGTTTTGTTTTTTAAAGACAGGGTCTCACTACGCTGCTCCGGAAGCCTGGCGTTCCCTGCGGACCGGGCTGGCCTCTGCCTCCTGAGTGCTGGGATTAAAGGCGTGTGCCTCCACACGGGCCTGGCTGTGGCTTTAAAGTTGACAGGGCAGGGAAGGGGATACTGACAGCTTGGAGGGGTCTCGGGAACCCTCCCGAGCATCTGACCCACCGGTCTTACCGGATGGGAGTGATGAGAATCGGAGGCCTTTCCTATGTAAAGAGCGATCACAAGCCAACACTAGTAAACGGACACGAAGGGTGTCACACTGGGAGTTGGTACTCGGGCTCTTTTGAGTGGCACAGTCCAGCCATCCTGTACTGGCTGTCCCGGGGGGCCCTCTAGGTGCACCACTCCTCTAAATACCTCAACCCCCAAGAACAGTGCTCTCTGTAACTCAGGCTGGGAGACGTCCTTCAAAGGCGACCCGGCCCAGGCAGTCTCTGATGGGAAGGAGAGGTGACCTGTCCTGTGGCCTTGGGGCTCTAGATGGACCACGAGAGCTAAGCTGAGCGTGAGTGCCAGCCAACAGTGCCCCCAGGGCGGGGTCACACAGCCCAAGGCCTCTCAGGAAATGAACGTGGACCCCAGGGTCCAAGGGCGTGGGCGAGGACCGGACAGACGCTACGAAAACCGGACAGCAATGTCTTCAAGGTCCCACCAGGCTGCGCACACCCAGGGAGCCACCTCCAGGCCTGGGCTCTGGCGACGGAGGGTCTGGGAGGCAATGGCCGCGACAGGACGGCCCTCCATGCCGTCCCTGCAGCAGCTGACAACCCGACCTTACCCCGGTTGTGGAAGGAAGCCCGGGCACAGCGGATGGGGGTATGTGGCTTCCGGGGTGGTGGGAGCCCAAGGGGATTTCCAGGAGTGCCCAGATGGCTGTCTGTCCACTTCCTCAGGCCAATGGGTAGGCCAGGGGCCAGGGACTGATGGCCCTGCTTTTGTGGAGGAGTCGGGGTGTAAGTGAAAGCCACCCACACCAGCCTCTGAAATATGTCCTCCACACGGCCCACACACGACCCTTGCTCGGTAACACCCACACCAGGCGACCCACTTCCCACCCACTCTGCACAGACCATGTCAGTTTGGGTCTATGAATTATTTCTCCTCTGAGACCTTAGAAAGCACCCCTCACCCCCACCCCCGGGTCCTGGTCAAGGCAGGCTAGACCACATATACACAAGGTACCTAATACTGGTTCAAAACGCAATCACTGGGGGGAGGCCAGGCCACACCCCGGGCCTCACAGCTGAAACAGAGGGGACACAGAGGCCTGGTTCCAGTCGGTCAGGCTCAATGGGTTCTAGAAAATCCACACTCGAGCTGGACATGGTGTGAGGAGAAGCCACCATCCACCAGACCATGTCCATCAGTCATCCCAAACACCCCCAGCACCCCTCAATCCTACCTGAGCCTGCAAACTGGGATCCAGCCAGGGAGGCGGGCCGGCCCTTCCCGTTGGCCACGGGGAGTGGGAACATCTGTGGGGACATAGGAGAGTGTTAAGTGGCACAGAGAGAGCTCTGTGGACAGGGTGACCCGGCCGCAGGACAAGCTTGGGGTGAGACCCCCCACTCTCTACCCTCAAGCGTCCAGACCTGAGGACTCCAGGTTACAGGGAGGGACAGCGAGAGGGTGACTTACAATGTTTTCGTGTGTATCACCTGGGGTGTCTGTCACCCGGGAGCTGCACTTTGCTTTGTGTTTGAAACAGGGTCTCACTAAGCGACCCGGGCTGGCCTGGAAATCGCTATGTGTCCCAGGCTGGCTTCGAACTCACAGGGATCCCCCTGCTTCTGCCTCCTGAGTGCTGGGGTTCTTAAAGGGGGTGCGGCCACCTTGTTTCTTGAGACAACATCTCTCGCTGGCCTGCAGCTTGCCAAGCAGGCTGGCCCGGTTGGCCAGAGCACTGGGCGATCCTCGTGCCCGCCTCCCTGGCCCCGGGGATATTGTGTGTGCAGCCGTACCCCGCTTTTCACACGGGTGCCGGAACTGAACTCAGGCCCCAGCGCTTTACCAGCTGGGCCATCTCCCCGCCTGATCTTGTTTCTGAGGCTGGCTCTCTGCAGTCCAGGCTGGCCTCCAACGGATGACCCTCCTGCCTCAGCAGTGTCGGACGACGGGTGCCCCGAATGCCTGACTCAGCAACACAGCTGGCCACCTCCCATGCGGACCTGACTGGGCCATGCTTCTGATTAACACTGCCAGGAGGTGTGGCCCGATCCGTACTAAGGGGAAACTGAGGCAGTCATCCCAGCACTTAGGAAGTGGAGGCAGGGGATAAGGTCGTCCTGGGACTCATAGGGAGCCAGAGGTAACATAAGACCCTGTCTCAAACAGAAAAAGGGAGAAGGACCAAGGCGCCAGAGCTGGGCACGTGTGTGAGGGTCCCATGGGGAACCTCTCACTCGAGAGGCCGTGACCCCTGCCACGGCCACGCGCCACGCCCAGCTCTCCGGTGCCCACGCTAAAGTCTCTGCACATCAAAGGGCTCTGAGGCACTAACAGATCCCACACAACAACCCACTTCTAGTCACGGAGGGCCAGTCTTCACCCATGTGGGACCCATGTGACAAGACCCCCAAAGTGTCCCCTAACCAGAGTGAGATGGCTCAGCGGATACCAGCACCGGCCACTCTTCCAGAGGACCTGAGTTCGGTTCCCAGCGCGCTGGGCAGCCCACAACCATCTGCAGCTCCAGCTGTGTGCGTGTGTGCGTGTCTGATGCCCTCCTCTGCCCTCCGAGGGCACTGGGCATGTACAGGGCGCAGACATTCACCCAGACACACATTTGTATACATAAAATTAATTAAGGTCAAGAGAGAAAGCTGAACAAGGTTGGAACCGAGGCAGGAGAATTAGGAGTTCAAGACCAGCCTGGCTTACATGAGACCCTAGCTCAAAAAACAAAGGAATCAAAACTAAAAACACAACCCTCCAACCGTCCCACTTGTCCGCACAGGGTCCCTACCCGCCTCTGCCTCAGTTTCTCATCTGTGCTATGGGATGCTCTCTTGACCTAAATCAGGAGAGACCCTGGGCCCTCTGGACTGAAGAGCGGGTGGCCCAGAGACTCGGGGTGTTCCCATGGGCCCAACAGGGCTGAGCTGTACCCCCAAGCCAGTGTGTTCCGGACCACTAGGCCGTGACCTGTCAGTTTAACAACAAAAAAAAAAAACAAGCGGCCACAGCCTCTGCCTACTCAGCCACGGAGGCAAAAATAAGGCAGGCCTTAAAAATACCGGCAGGGCCTTCCGGAGCCTCGGGGCTCTGTCCCCAGGGCCGCCTTTCCGCAGGGTGGCCGGTGCCATTCCAGTGCGGGCACGCTTGTTTCTCGGCAGGATTCTGAGACCTGGGCCCCTCGTGGGGAAGGGCAGGGGAATTCAGACCGAGAGTCTCGAATCGCCCAGGCACTGTGGTGCTTCTGGGGTGGGGCCGAGATTTCGAGAACCCACAGTTTAGAAAAACAGTCTCCCCCAATAGCCACAATGTGCCCACTGGACAGATGAGTGAACTGAGGCTGAGGCCGTGGAGATGCCAACAGGAGGCTCTGTGACCGACTGGGAGCTCACACAGCCGGAGAAAAGGCCACCACAGAGGGTGCATGGAGCTGACCACCTGTTCCACCATGGCTGCCCACGGGCCTCCCTCGCTCATGGGGAGCATGGGAACTCAGATCAACAGAGGAGGGTAGGTCACGTGTGCGCCAGAGGTGGTGGCCTGACAGGGTACTCACCACCAACCCCCCACAAGCAGATGAGCTCCTACAGTGAATCAGCTGGGGGGGGGCTGAACAGCCCTTCCCCCTCTCTGGGCTCAGTTCCCCCACTTGTGAAGCCGTAGATGGGCCCACTTCCTTGATGGGTGTCGCCTTACCCATGGGGGGCTCCACTCCTCCATTCCCTCCTGAGACACCTCCCACTTTTGCAAGTGGGGACTCCACCCCACCCCCACTACAAATACTTCCCCCCTTCAGTACCTCCCTCCAGCCTGGGGCAGCAGCAGGCACTGGGGTGAGGGGGCAGGCAGTGGAGTGGGTGCAGGAGGCAGGCACTGGGGGGCAGGGGGCAGGCACTGGGGGGGGGGCAGGCACTGGGGGGCAGGGAGCAGGCACTGGGGTGCAGGGGGTAGGCAGTGGAATGGGTGCAGGGGGCAGGCACTGGGGTGGTGCAGGGGGCAGGCACTGGGGTGGGTGCAGGGGGCAGGCACTGGGGTGGGGGCAGGGGGCAGGCACTGGGGTACAGGGGGCAGGCACTGGGGGGCAGGGGGCAGGCACTGGGGGCAGGGGACAGGTACTGGGGTGCAGGGGACAGGCACTGGGGGGCAGGGGGCAGGCACTGGGGTGCAGGGGGCAGGCACTGGGGGCAGGGGGCAGGCACTGGGGTGCAGGGGGCAGGCACTGGGGGCAGGAGACAGGCACTGGGGGCAGGGGACAGGCACTGGGGGGGCAGGAGACAGGCACTGGGGGACAGGGGACAGGCACTGGGAGGCAGGGGGCAGGTACTGGGGAACAGGGGACAGGCACTGGGGGGCAGGGGACAGGCACTGGGGTGCAGGGGTCAGGCACTAGGGGGCAGAGGGCAGACATCAGACTCTGGGGGAGGCTGGCTCACCATGCTGAAGTCCAGGAGGTCACTCAATTCTTTGTCAGATCCCACAGGAGCCATTCTCTGAGACTGGTTCATCCTCTGGCCAGGGAAGCGGGTGTGGGAAGTGGGGTGGGTTCCCCAGGCCTAGAGACAGCCCTGCGTGGTAACACCCCAAGAGCAGGAAGGGAGAAACGGAGAAGCGGTTTGAGAGCATGGATAAATGGGGGTGACAGGTGAGGGCTGGGGTTCATGGGGGCCCTGGAGAGAGGAGGCGGGGAACCTGGGGTTTGGGGATCCCCTGTAGATCCTTCCCCAGGGCACAACTTGGACAACGGAGAGAGAGGGTACGCATATGAACACTCTCCATTCCCAAGGGACTACCAGAGTCAAGCTGCACATTTTAAACCAGTGTTGGGGGGGGGGGCTGGGAACACTCCTGCCAAGTCCTGGGGGGTTGCCTTAGAAGGAGGGACAGACCACACACTGCCTCCTTCAAATGAACTTGGTGGAAACTTCCCACTCAGCAGCTGTCACCCCAAATTCAAAGCAAACAAACTCCTAACTTCCAGACAGGTGGGAAGGGATGCTTTGCCTGGGAGCCACAAATTCTTCCTCTTACCCCTAAAACCCAACCTTACTCCAAAAAGTTGAAAAACAAAACAAAACAAAACCGAGCAGGGCGTCTTATTGTCAGGACGCATCCGGGAATTATGCAGAGTCAAGTCTGAAAACATCCTTTGACCAACATCACCCATGGGGAGGGGGAGGGGGAGGGGGTCCCAAGACCTGGGATTCCCCTTCAGGTCCCAGGGCTCCGCTCCATCCGCGGGGGAGGGGATCCACCTGCCAGGCCCCCTCCCGCCCACCCCAGGGATGGAGCAAGGGAAGTCTCGTGGCCCAACACACATTTAAAAAAATAACTTTTTCCCAGGATTCCCCAGAAAGGAAAGAGGGCAGGGGTGACCCGAAAAGCCACAGGGTGGTGAAGTAGGTTCTGGGGTTGAGGGAGGACCCGTGCCCAGAAGCTCGGGAACCCCAACTCTTTTGTTTGCCAACTCAGGGTGTCAAACAAGCATCCCCTCCCCCGCCGTTTCTTTCTTTCTTTCTTTCTTTTAATTTTTTTGAAGGGTGTGTGAAACTGACTTTTTTTTTTCTTCTGAGTTGTACGAAACCGCACTTTTTTTTTTTTTTTTTTTTGTGGAGTACTTGAAACCGATTTTTCTGGGTTACCCCAGGGGGAGAGGTAAAACACTCCCTGAGTGGGTCAACCTAAGACTTCTTGGATTAGGGGGGAGGGAAACAGAATTGGGGACAGCCCTCTCCTCTCCTCCCTCCCCCACTCCAGCAGCGAGTGCGGGAGGGAGAGCGAGACTGGAAGCTCTGCGAGGCTCGCCGCGGCCACCACCGTGTCCTAGACCCCGAGCTGTGCCGCGCCCCACACTAACACAGAGCAGATGTTCCCATCTCGGGGTCCCCGTGTCTCCCCACCTTCCCTGTGCCCAGGGGTCCGTCTCTTGTAGCAGACAAAAGGACCTGTTCTCTTTTTCCTCTCAACTCCAGCTTGAACCAGGGGCCACCCCGAGGGTGTGGGGGAGAAGCGTGTCTCCGAAGTGCCCCGTGAGCCGGGGACTCGCTGGCCAGCGGAGACTGTCCGGCTCTTCCTTCCGAACTCCAGCTCAGATGGAGGCTGGGGCCTCCCTGGCTGAGGATGAGTGGGAAAGGGACACCTCCCTCGGAATCCCCGAGTTAGGAAACCCTGGGTCTCACCCCTTCCAACTCCAGCCAGGGTCGAGGGGACACCTCCGCGAGGGGGGTAGAGGTGAGCGGTCAGAGGACACCTCCCCCCAGACGCCCACGAGCTGGGGAGCCCCGCGCTGACGGAAGGAGGATCGGTCCTCTCTCTCCCTTCCGAACTCCAGCTCCGATCGGGGGACCCCCTCCCTGAGGGCGGGTGGGCAGAGAACACCTCCCCGGAGGTCCCCACGAGCCGGAGAACCCCCTATCCGAGGAAGCTGGGTGACCGTCCAAAGAGACCCGTCACAAAAGAGGCCTGGGCAAAGTTTGCTCCCAAGTGCGCGCGGCCCCTCCACGTCGCCCCCCTCTCCAGGCGCGCAAAGTTGGAGCCCGAGAACAATGCGCCGCCGGCCCGGGGCCCTGCGCAGGGGGCACGCGTGCCGCCCGCCCCCGAGGGCTCGCCCCTGCCCCGGCCTCCCGGACCCGAGAGAGAGCCCCGGGCAACTTTTCTTTTTCCGTGCGCTAAGCAGAGAAGGGGGGTCCCCACCGCGCGCGCGTCCCCGTGCGCCCCACGCGCGCGCCCGGGGCCCCTCCGCGTGCGCTCACCTGCTGGGCGGGGGCATGCACCGGGTGCACCGGGGCTCCCAGCTGCCCACCGCCCTCGGGGACCCCGGGGACAAAAGGGTGGCGGGCGCGTCCCCGAGGGTCGCGCGTGGGCGGCGGGAGCGCGCAGGGCTCGGGGGCGCGCGTCCGTCCTCCTCCTCCTCCTCCTCCGCCTCCTCCCCACTGGCGTTCGCGTCTCCTGGGCCCTCTCGAGCTTCTCGCAGAACCGGCCCCGCGGGGAAGGACCGTAGCAAAGGCGGCGGCGCGCGGCGGTGGCCCGCGGTGGCCCGCTACGCCCGCAGCCGCCGGCGCTGCCTCATCTTCCTGCGGCGGGAGACATGTTCCGCCCCCCCGCCCCGCCCCGGGCCGCCCGCGGAAGCCACGCCCCCGGGAAGCCACGCCCCCGCCATCAGAGAGCCGCCTCCCTTAAGTGGCCGCAGCCGCGCCCCGACCGGATGCATCCGCGTGTCCCTCCACCACCTCGGGAGGCGACACGAACAGTCCACTACCAGCACACCCACAGAGATCACCATGACACCCAGACTCAATCAGTATCTAATACTACAGTGCTTCCGGCGGAGCTGCTATCCACCAAGCCGCGGCAAAGCCTCAGGGACTATCTTCCTACGCGGCGGTATACATGCACTGAGCAAAGCGTTCGTGACTCAACGGGGAAGGCCGGGGAGATTGAAAGATAAGGCCCACACAGCCAGCCAATAGGAAGACGGGAAGGTTTGATTGGCAGCCACGTTAACCATTCATGATGAAGCGTCGTCTGCGTTCCCGCCCTAGGCAGAGGCGGGCTTCTCAGAGCGAGAGGCCGCGAGAAGCTCTCTAGACGGGAAGACTCTGGAAGGGCGGGGGTTGGGATTTTATTTTCTGGTTGCTGCGCCCGCCGGCGCCGCCACGTCAAGTGGGTTCTATTTGAGTTTCTAGGGTGGGTCCTGAGTGTTTTGTGTTGCAAGCGGGTCTAACAAAGTCTGGAGGGGGAGATCAGATGCTTAATGAGAGGTTAGGAAACTGCGTTCGTGCTGAGGGACCCCCCACACGTGGGTCAACTTTTCCTTCTCTTGAAAATAGATGCTCTGGGATCGGGGTAATAACAATAACGAGACCAGGTGTGGAGGCTTAGCGTGCCCTTAATTCCTGCTCTCAGGGGAGGCAGAGGCAGGCAGATCTCTGAGTTGCAGGCCAGCTGGGGCTACCCAGCGAGAACCTACCTAAGAGAGAGTTATGTAGCCCAGGCTGGCCTCCAGATTCCTATGTAGCCAAGGATGACCCTGAACTCCTGCCGGCACCCCTCACACACACCTAGCGCCACAGTCGTAGCCCCCACACCTGGTTATGTGAGGTTGGGGTCGAAGCCAGGACTGCTTGTATCCTAATCAAGGTCTCTACCAATTCAGTCCTAGCCCGGGGTCCCTTTACTCTTCCTTTACCCTTCTTCCGGGTCTCAGAGCCCTTGGGCAGGTTCTTGCTACTTTCCGGGACTCAGTTTACCCAGAAGGAAATCAGGAGGGTGCCGTCATGGGCACACAGAAGGTGTCACACCACAAGTCCCCGCCTGGTCCTTGGGTCTCCGGATGGAATCTCTGACCTCGCAGCCCTATGGTCTTCCTGTGGCTTAACCCTGGTCCATATCCCATGGATCTGAGTTTCCCCGAGGGGCACGTTCTGCGCTGGACGCTGATTGGTACCCTGATGCTGTGACATCTCTAGTCCTGTCATGCAAAGCCAGAAGTCTCAACCGAGACCCCCTCCTTCGCCGGCCCCACATTTCCAACCACAAGCTGTCATGTCCTTCCCAGAAAGTGAGTCCATTGTACAGGAAAAAAAAGAGGCTGAGGTTCTGAGAGCATCCCAGTCCACCCCCCGGGGCCACACACCTGCAGGGCGGTTCTCCGGGCACCCACAAGCCACCATTGTCTTTCCCCAGGAGGCCCATCTAGGGACTGAATCACCTCTGCCCAGCCCTGAGGCTTGGGTGTGCCCTGGCATGAGGGACAAGCTGCCAGAGGCTGGAGCCAGGGCCCCTCCAGGGCGGCCCACGGCCGCCGCCCCCGCCCTCCTGACTGCGCCCTTTGTTAGGCGGTGGATGCTGAGGAGGCCGGTCCACCTGCCACGACCTTTCCATCCTGCGCGGGAACCCTGTGCCGCCTGCAACAGAGCACTGGCACCAAGGACAAATTCCCATCACAGAAGGGGTATAGAATGCTGGGGGCGTGGTCAGGGTGGAGCCCCTGCCCAGAATCCCCAGTGAGGGGCTGGGGGCGTGGTCAGGGTGGAGCCCCGCCTAGAATCCCCCAGTGAGGGGCTGGGGGCGTGGTCAGGGTGGAGCCCCGCCTACAATCCCCCAGTGAGGGGTTGGGGGCGTGGTCAGGGTGGAGCCCTGCCTAGAATCCCCCAGTGAGGGGCTGCTCACATGAGCTGAGACCTGGCCTTTGTCCCCAGAAGTGGGTGCTGAGCCACAGACACAGTGAGGAGGTTAGTTGGTTCTGAGGAGGCAAAGAATAGTTTGACCCTTGATTTGTCCAGAGTCCCTTGTGAGCCAAGTGGATTTGAGGGACGACTGAAAGCTGACTGGGTCAGGAGCAGTTACCTTGGGTGCTGTGTGGGGCTTTCATGTTGGAGGTGGAGCCACAGCCAGGGGGCTGGGTGAGGAGTGGGTGCCTGCACAGAGGAGCCGTTATTACAGCTGATGCCAACACTGGACAAGCCTTGCACCGAAAGGAACCCCAGTTTTCATTTTCCTGTTTTCTTTTGAAGAGTCTTGCCAGACCGTGGTGGTACACGCCTTTAATCTCAGCGCTCGGGAGGCAGAATCAGAGGCCGGCGTGGTCTACAGAGCGAGTTCCAGGACGGTCAGGGCTACACAGACAAACCCTGTCTCGAAAATACCAAAATAAGAATAATAGTAATGATAGTAGTAATAAAACAGCAATAATAACAGGAAGAAAAGGAAAGAAAGAGTCTCGTGGAACCCAGACTGGCCTTGAATTCGCTAAGTAGCCAAGGATGACTCCTGAGCCTTCTGGAGTCTAAGATTATAACAAGCACCAGCATGCGTGTTCTATGAGGTGCTGGGGACGGAACCCGGAGTCTCATGAGTCCTAGGTGCATTTTAGCTCTGTCCGCTGAATGCCAGCCCCAGCCCTGAGTGCCACAGTTTTAATATTTATCTATTTTTATGGGTACGCGCGTGCCTGAGAGCCCCCCGAGGTCAGGAGAGGGTATCGGATCCCCTGGAACCGGAGTTACAGCCCCCACGTGGGCGCTGGGAATGGAATCGGGTCCTCTGCTCTTGGCTGCTGAGCCACCTCTCCATCCGCGACCTCAGACCCTGAGACAGGTCAACCCCAGCCCCAGCAGAGGCATTCAGTTTGGGCTTCCACCCAGCCCATCTCTGGGATACACAGTGGTCCCCAAGCCCCTCCCGATGGACCCCAAGGCGGTGTCACCTGCCCAGGAAGACAGCAGCCTTGTGCCTGGCCAAGTGCCTTGAGCGCCTGATTCAGGTCCCCTGGGGGCCTGCTCTGCCACATTCCAGGACAAGGTGTACAAACCGGGCGTCACCCGGCCAGCCCCCACGGGCACCGTCCGGCCCAGTGACCCCAGGGGGAGGCACAGCAGGGGACGAGGAGCCTGGCCTGGTTTCTGCCCACACACCAGCCTGCGGGGTGTCCTGGGTGACCTCTGCCCACAGTGGCAAGGGTGAAGCTCTGGCTTTCTGCTTTGGGACAATGGCAGGGTGTCTGCCGTCTTCCCAGAAATCGCCCTGAGGGACTGAGCAAACCATCCCGCTATTCACATGGGGAAACTGAGGCACACAGTCAGAGGTCCCCTGCTTGAGGGTGGGCCGGGCTCCTATGCCAAATTCTCCCTGCCATCTTGGCTCAGCCGCCTACGCAGCTGAGGGGGGAGGTGTCCATGCTATGTTGGTGCTGGGAGAACCGAGGATCAGGACTCATCCGTGGCCGTCGCCTCATGCCAGGGACGCAAACCCGCGAGGAATGACAGCGGAGGCTGGCTGTGGGAAGATGTCAGGGGTGAGGGGTGGCAGGCGAGGACCCGTGTGGTAGACGGCACAGGCAGCGGTGGGAACGTTGCCCAACCACCTGGGATAAACGGGATGCGCGCACACACGCACACACACAAACGCGCACAGACACGCACGCACACACAGACACACAAACACGCGCACAGACACACACACACAGACACGTGCACACGCACACAGACACACCCACACACAGACACACGCGCACACGCACGCACACATGCACACACGCACGCACACACAAACACGTGCGTGCGCACACGCGCACACACACACAGACACACGCGTGCACACATGGGGTGGGGGGAGCTGGGAAGGCTGGCTCAGCCCTGTTAGGCCAACATGGAGGCTGACCGAGTCCACAGGATCCTCAGTCACAGGCAGCCTGGGCTATAGAACAAGACTCTGTCTCAAATAAATAATCCGCTCTGAACACTTGCCCAGCCCTGGGTTCCATGCCCAGCACTATATAAACTGACACAGTGGTGCATGATGGTGACCCCAGCACTTGAGAGGGGCAGGCAGGAGGATCAGGAGTTCAAGGTCAACCTCAGCTACATGGGGAGTTTGAGGTCAGCCTGGGCTACATGAAACCTTGTCTCAAAAATAGACAGACAGACAGACACAAATAGCCACGGCTCCATTCTTTTCATTACCTCTCATTAATTTTCTTGTGACTTAGGTTAAGTAATTACTTTAATGAGCATTCTTATTAATCGACTACTTAGTGTAAGGGGCTCACTCGCTAACCCAGGCTAGCCTGGAACTGTCCTACCCGGGCCTTGCCGGGGATCTGAGGCTCACTCAGCACGCCTGGCTGAAGGGTAAGTTTGGTGAAGAAAAAATAAAGTTTCTATCGGAAAAAAAGCAAAGGACGGAACTGGCGCTGAGCAGAGGCGGGCTCCGGGGGACTTTCGGTTCTTCGGTGCTGATTTGAGAAGCGGCTAGTGTGGTGGGCTTGGTGGGAGTCAGGGTTTGCTGCTCCTTTGGTTTTGTCTGTATGTACCTCTAGGTGTGTTCGCCTGCGGAGGTCAGAGGTCGATGCTGGGTGTCTCCCTTGATTGCTCGATACCTTATTTATACATTAAAAAGATATATATATATATACACATCATCTAATGTGATCTTATACAAACTTATACACTTATAACATTATATATTAGGTATAATATATATTTATATATCTATTGATATAATAGTTGTATATATTTTTAGCCATACATGGCACTCGCCCTGAATCCCAGCTCTCCAGAGGCAGAGGCAGGGGGCTCTCTGTGAGTTCCAGAACAGGCTGGTCTACAGAGCTAGATGATGAGATCCCTATCTCCGAAATACGTAAATAGAACGGCTTTATAGGAAGCATGTGTGCGCATGCGCATGTGCCAGGCACCACATGACCGCAGAGGTCAGAGAGCAGTGTGCAGTCTGCGTGGTCAGCAGCTTACTGACCTGACCTCTGCACTTCTCACTATATAGCCCAGGCTAGCCTTGAAGGCGTTGTCTTCCAGCCACAGCCTCCCAGGCGCTGGGAGATGGGCTTCGACCACCATGTCTGGTCTCTCCTGGGGCTGTGGGAAGTCGCAGGTGGCCGAGGATGGAGGAGGGACAGTCCCTCCGGGGAGCCGGGAGCCTGGGGAGGCCCCGAGGCTGTGCAGGAGGAAGTGGGTGCAGGACTGGGGCTCAGCCCGGGCTGATGTCTCAGTGGCTCAGAGCGCTTGCTACTCTTCCATGGGACCGAGTTTGGATCCCAGCATCTGCATCAGGCAGCTGGGAACCAGCGCCCTCTTCTGGCCTCTGCAGACAGTGCACCCATGTGGAGACACACAGACACATTCACATACGTATAAATAGACACATGATCTTATAGAAAGATGGTGGAAAGACAGGCTAGCCTCAGACCTTCCCATGTGTCCTTGTGGGCTTCTCTGTCTCCTAGCTGTCAGGGGTGGGGAGGGGTGTCCAGCCCCCCCCCAACCACAGCTGGCTCCAAAGTAGAACTCTGAGTCCTAGTCTAGTTTGTAAACTCTGTGACATAGACTGAGTCAGGAGGATTGCCATGAGCTCTGGGCCAGCCTGGGCTACATACAGATTGAGACCCTGTCTCAAAATAACAAAATCTAAGGCCAGGCATGGTGGGGACAGAAGAGCCAGGAGTTCAAGGTCATCTTCCAAGGACATGTGATCCCCTGTCATTCTGCCCTTCCTCTTGGACTCTTCTGGGGTGCCATGGTCTCCGCTGACCATAGGGCCTTTGTATTTGCTGACCTCAAAGCAACCTTGCACGTCTCCTTCCCCAGCCCCGTCTGCTGGCTTATCAGATATTAAAATTGACTTTATTACACTTTATTTATTTTGTGTGTGTGTGTGTGGGCTCATGACTCTTGCAAGGATTTTTTCCCTCCCACCAGGTATTTCTGGGGATTGAACTCAGGTCTTCAGACTTGGCAGCAAGCTCGCCTTTCCTTGCTGAGCCCAGCGACCTGCAGACCCCTTGGCAGCCCCTGCAGTCAGTGGGGACGAGGGAGCCACCTGGGTTTCCGTTCCACTGAGGAAGGTGAAGCTGGAGGCCGCACAGCCCCGACTCCTGGGCAGCGGACTCCGGGGTCCCAGGCAGGGAGGCGGCAGCTGCAGGGACGGTGCGGTGTGCAGCCTGCAGCAGCTGGGCCGCCCAACCCCACCGAAGGGGGAGGGGAGCTGCGGCAGCTGGCTGCTGGCACCCGGCCAGAGGGAAGGGGACGCTGCCCCGCTGCAGGGCTTCCCCCCTCTCTCCTAGGAGACAAGATTCAAGCTGGCCTTGAACTCTTTGTGTAGCCAAGGGTTGACCTTGAACTCATGTTCCTCCTGCCTCCGGATGACCGGCATGCCCCCACAGCCAGTGTTGCTGTCTGTGTCTGTGTCTCTGTCCCTGTGTCTGTGTCTCTGTGTCTCTCTATCTCTGTGTCTGTGTCCCTGTCTCTGTGCCTTCCTGTCTCTGTCTCTGTCCCTGTCTCCATGTTCCCTGTCTCTGCCTGTCTCTCTGTCTCTGTCCCTCTGACCCTCTGTGTCTCTCTCTGTCAGTCTGTCTGTCCCCTCTATGCTGTGCCTGGCCTCTGTGGCCCCCTGTGTGGGTGACTGAGCAGGCCCAGCCTCCAGCTGCCAGGCCGTGGGCTGGGGACCCTGTGCAGCCCCTCCCTGGAAGGCTGGTGGCTGCAGGGGCCGAGGGACAGGGTTGTTCCTATTTTGTGGCTCTTGGCTGCTGGGGAGGCGCGGGGGGCAGGGGTCACAAGGGGCGCCCTGCAGACACTGGAAGCTGTGGCTGATGAGGGGTGGAGTTGGGCTGATGCAATGCAATGACCCTGAAGCCTCCGCCATCCTTGGCCAAGCTCACCTCCCTCACCTCTGCTCCCACACCCGAAGCCACTCTAGGCAACCCTGCCCCAGCCTCATATAGGCCTCAGACCCCATCGCTGTAGAAGCATGGGGGTGGGGTGGGGCTGCAACTTAATCGTGCCTCATTTGCATGTTGGGGTTTTAGTCAGGACAGCCGCTATGTTCACTGGGAACCTGAGAGCGGTTGGGGTGGGTCTGGCCTTCGTCTGGCCTGAGGTGTGGTCTCTGCCCCTGCTGGGAACTACGGGCACCCTCGAGGGACAGTGGAGCCCCTTTCCTCCGGAGCTCACAGGGTCCGCCTCGCCACCCTCGCCGTAAGGGTTTACCTCCGCTCCCGCCAGGGGAACTAGAATTTGAAGTTTCCCCCAAGTGTTCTTGTGCCGAGAACTCCATTTTTTGGAAAGTTGAGACCCAGAGATCAGAATGCACCTGAAACACCTTGGGGGTCCTAGGTCCAGTGGGCCCCAGATCCCACAAATACCGCCCCCCACTGCGTTCGGGACAGAGAACCGAGGACCCTCAGCAGCCCAGCCTGGAGACCCGGGGCGCTGGTCAAAGGGCCTTGGCACATGCCTACAACGTCTTAGCTCTCCAGAAAGATCTCCTTGGTAATCTCAGACCACTGGGGAAACTGAGGCACAGAACTATGAGGTCACTCAGACCGCTGGACTCCCAGTAGACTGACATGGGGTGCTCAGGGCCTTCGTGTGTGTGTGTGTGTGTGTGTGTGTGTGTGTGTGTGTGTGGTATGTGCGCGCGCGCGCGTGCACACACACACACACACACACACACACACACACACCTGAGCCCGAGACGCCACCTAGCGGTGTCTCTGTTCGTGGCTGTGGGTCACTCTGAGACTGGAATCTTGTCTGAAGGTTTCTTTTGCCGAAATAAAACACCGTGACCAAAAGCAACTTGGGAGAAAGTTGCTCACAGCTCACAGTCCACCCTAAGGGAAGTCGAGGCGGGAACTCAGGGCGCTAATGCAGAGGCGGAGATGGAACTGCTTACTGGCTTGCAGAAAACTGCTTTCTTATATAGCCCAGGAACGGCCCCGCCCACAGGGGGCGTGGCCACCCAGGAGGGACCACCCACATCCATCATTCATCCGGAAAATAGCCTGCTCCCAGGCTCTAGGACCGGTGCGTTTTCGCAGTTGAGAGTCCCTCTTCCCAAATGACTCTCCGGCTGGTGTGAAGCTGACGAAAACTAACCAGGCCGGAAGCTTCGCCACCACTGCGGGAAGGCAGACCGGGAAAGCCTCGGGCATACAAGGCTGACTCCCCCAAACCAGAGCCCGCCCAGACCCAGGAGGAGCGGGAGACGGGGTGTCCTTCCTGTCTGCCCTGCCTTTGACCCCTGCAGACCTCCGTCTTGACCCCGTTCCTAGTTCGGCGAAAGTACCACACACAGTGGCCCCCGGAGGGAGGAAGGAGGCGTCCCTGGGACCCCCCCAAGTTTCCCTGGATGGCACTGCAGTTCAGAGGTCGACCACTAGATGGCGCACGACGCCCAGAGGAGTCCCGGACGCGCGGCGGGAGGTCGGTGCGCGCACGCTCAGTTCTCCCCTCCCCGCCCGCACCTGTGCAGAGCGCGGGCTCAGAGCTCGAGGTGCAACAAGCGACGTCCGTGCCGAGATCCACTGCGCTCGAGGGTGTCTTCACAGGCCTGGGCCCACCATAACCTCGATCGTGAGCACAGTCCCTGCCTCAGTTTACCTCTGCTACCCCAATTTCCACCTTCGAGGCTCCCTCCATATAAGGTCTGACACTGCTGTCTCAGTGCACCCTCCAAGCACATAAGGTCAGCCATCCAGGAAACCGCTCAGAGGCCGGGCTGACTAAAAGGACGTGCTTAGCAGCTGAGGTGATGGTGGAAATCCCCCTGCTTCAGTTCCACAACGTGGTTTCCACCAGAGAACGCCTGCCAAGCAGAGACCATTCTCGGAGCCAGAGGAGGGGCCGGGCTCCCTGCGCTATGGGGCCGGCTGAACTCCTATTCACCCTGCGGTGTCCTGGGGCACTGGCCTCCTGTCCAGAAGGCCTTCTTTGATCTTCTGGGAGTGAGTGTAATACAGGCTATGGGGGAAATCAGGCGGCATGGCGTCCTCTGGGCGCCTCCGGGTGGCCGCTGGTGGGCTGAGCCGCAGACAGGAGCCCATCTGTGGCTGGCCGGCGGACCTCTAGAGGTGCATGGCTGCCCGTTCCCGGAGTTCTCATGGTGGTCGTCAGAGCCAGGAAGCCGCCCAGAGTCTCTGACGTGGGCCTGCCCGTTTTGCAAACCGCCCCCCACCCTGTCCGCTGTCACCCCTGGAGGCCATGGATCATCTCCTTGGCAACCGCAGCCGCTGGGTCAGCTGGGCCATCGACCGCAGCTCACCCTTGCAGCCCCAACACTGGACCCGGAAGGTGATGCGGTTGGGGTCAGCTAGGGTGTCAGGGGGGACCTGTGGGAGCAGGTCAGGCCTTAGCCAGCCCCTGGGGTAAGGCGGCAGGGTCAGAGGGCTATCCCCCGGCCTCAGTCCACCTCCCAGCACCCTCCCCACCCCCCCACCCCGACTCCCCGACCTGTAGACTCTGCATCTGGGTCTGGCCACTTGCTGTGTGAACAGGGGTCTGGGGGACAGGACTCTCTTAATCCCAGGTTCGGGTGAGAGAACGAAATCAAGGGGTCACCGGAAATCAGCTGACAGCTCGCCCACTGCCATAGCTTCTGAGCAGTCAACATAGCTGCTTCTAGAAGATTCCATCGCTGTTATTGAGTGGGGATAAAAAAAGGCAATGGCCTGTCCCAGGTGTGATGGAGGAGAAACTTTATCGTAGACATGAGGGCCAGATGCCAGCGGCATCTGGAAGGGTCCAGACTAACCGGTCGGTTCCCAGAGGCCAGGAGGTCCAAGGGGCAGAAAAACCAAAATGGCTGGATTATACAGGGGAGGGCAGCCCAGCCCCCTGAGCTGGAGAGTTCAGGGTAGGCGCAGGAAATGTCAGTCAGGAGGACCCTGTAACAGGTCCCTACCTGTTAGAGGGATGCTGGGAGAACCAGGTGGCCAGGTCCTCTTTGATAGCCATTTGTCCCAGGTTTGAGACCTAACAGCTACATTTGAATGGCTACCTCTAGA
Source organism: Cricetomys ansorgei (assembly GCA_026225945.1). Classification (NCBI taxonomy): domain Eukaryota; kingdom Metazoa; phylum Chordata; class Mammalia; order Rodentia; family Nesomyidae; genus Cricetomys; species Cricetomys ansorgei. The sequence continues at coordinate 216,019 of JAMJFZ010004123.1, forward strand.
ATAACCCACCAAGATTTGGTCGTATTTGTTCCTGTTCCCTCAGCCCGGCTCTGGAGAAACTTTCCATCAGGGCTTCCGGAACATTCCACACCTGCTGGTTCTGGCAGCTTCTACCTTTGCATCTCTGGAAGGCTGGATGCTCCAGAGGCCAAGACAGAGACGTGGGTGCTGGAAGATTGGTGTGGCCCCTCTTGGGAGCCCGCAGGTGTGGGGGCTTTCTTGTGGGGACCCTGGCCCCTCCTGGCGCCCGATGGGGGAAGCTGGGAAGGGGCTGCTCCGGGGGGGGGGGTCGCCTACGGCTGGCTTTTCGTGCTAAATACTTTTGAGTAGACCCTGGGATGGAGTTGAATTGGGTTGGGTATCTGCCCAGAAGGAAGATGGGAAGGACACAAGGTCCTGGGGGCAAGCTGCAGGGTGTGTGGGGGGGAGAAGCTGACCCCTCTCCCCCCTCAGTTTCCCCATTTGGAAGACCAATTGACGGAGTAGGTATTAGGTCCCATGGGCACTGGCATTTCTGATGGGTCAGGCCGCTAGCCTGGGGCCACACAGCCAGCAGGTGGGGACCATGGAGACAATATTTTTCTGGATGAAGAGGAGAGACCCATCCCTAATGACTGGTAAGGCTGCTGGCCCTTTAAGAGCCTCGTTTTGGCGCTGCCTGGGGGTTATTGATCCAAGCCTTGGAAACGAGATTAGATTATTGGGCTGAGAACGGCAGCCTGGGGGCCTGGGAAGGGGGAGGCTTCTTGTAAACGGCTCCCCAGGGTGTGGGGGCTCATTGGGGGGGCTCCCCAATCTCATGTTCCCTGGGACCCAGGGAGGGTGTTATAAGCTTGGAAACCTAGGCACAGAATGGCTGCATCTTTCTCCAAAGTAGCCTGGACGGAAAGTAGCTTTAATTCATGCATTTATTGAGCGCTTAGTGTGTGCGGCAAGGCTTGCTTATTGAAGCAATCCTCGCACGATCGTGCGGTCCTGGGCCTTGCTGGGCACAGCCTGTAAGCATGGTCTCCATCCTCAGTGAGCACCTGGGATGGGAGAAGCAAACCCATTCCACAGAAGGGGAAACTGAGGTCCTTCAGGGAGCTTGTTTTGTTTGTCTCCAAACCCTCAGTAGGTGAGGAGGCCCCCCTGGGTATGCAGCAGGAGCCCAGGAAATGCACGGACTACAAGTCCTGGCTCAGCTCTGAGCTCCTCACCTCCGGGCATGAGGGGTTCCCGTGTCCTTCCACAGCTTCCTAAGGTTCCTAACCCACCCACAGGCTGGACTGCATGCCAACTCCTCACAGGTCCTTCCTTAGGGCCCAGGGGCAACTTGTCATCGCCAGGAAGAGCCTCCAACGCCTAGCGCCATGAGCCGGGGTGAGCTGTCTTCACTGGCCCTTGGGATCTCTAGTCATTGCCCTGTTCCTTTCAGACCGAGCGACTGAGCAGGGCTGAGGGACAGAGACATCAGGGTCCTCCATCCATCCAAGGACAAGCAGGGCCAGGTGTCTGTCCAGGGTCACAGGTGGGGAAACTGAGGCCCAGCAGACGGCAAGGCTCAGTGGGTGGATAGAAGACTTCTATCTATTCTTTTGTCTGTTTGTTTTGGAGATGGGGCTCATGTAGCCCAGGCTAGCCTGCAATTCTCTGTACAAGGATGACCTTAAACTCCTGATCCTCCCGCCTCTACCTCCCAGTGCTGGCATGAGAGGCGTGGTTTCCATGGTACTGGGGATGGAGCACAGGCTTCTGCTTCTGCTAAGCAAATAAATGCTCTATCGTTTGAACCCCAGCCCCCACCCCTATTTTTAAAGCATTCAAAAGAGCCAGGGCCCAGGGGACCCCTAGGCAACTGATCCAAGAGAGATACAGTTAAACAAGAGAAGAGACAAACAGCTCAAAGGCAAGACCCGGGCTCCAGGACAGCTGGGATCTGGGAGGACTTCCTGGAAGAGACTTTTTTAAAAATTAATTCATTAATTAGGGGTATGAGTATTTTGTCTGTGTGTTGTCTGAGCACCACACGCATGCCTGCTGTTAGAAGAGGGGCAGGTCCCCGGGAACTGGAGTCACAGATTGTCGCAAACCACCATTTGGGTGCTGGGAACTGAACCCATGTCCTCTTTAAGAGCCACAAGGTCTCTTAATCGCTGAGCAGTCTCTCCAGCCCCTGGAAAAGCCGAATTCCTAGCAGAAAGATAGGAAATGTGAGAAAGAAGGCGGTTCCAAGGGATCCTGCTGTCTGGGGTCTTGTTCAGCCTGCTGAGAAGTTGGCTTTCCCTCGAGTATTCTGAGGACTGGAGCTGCAGAGTGAGACAGATGGTGCCGAGGAAGTGCCCAGGGCTTGCACAGCCCACAGCCCCTCACTGGGGGATTCTAGGCAGGGCTCCAACCCGACCACGGAGCTCCCCAGCCCCTCACTGGGGGATTATAGGCGGGGCTCCACCCTGACCACGCCCCCAGCCCCTCACTGGGGGATTCTAGGCAGGGCTCCACCCCGACCACGCCCCCAGCCCCTCACTGGGGGATTCTAGGCGGGGCTCCACCCTGACCACTCCCCCAGCCCCTCACTGGGGGATTCTAGGTGGGGCTCCACCCCTGAGCCACAGCCTTCCAATCCCTTGCTTGATAGGTGGCTCAGTGGAGGGTCATGGTGACAGCAGATGGGTCCCGAGCTGGGCACAGACGTATCCAGGAAGAGATGGTAGTCTTGACTTTCTACCCATACCTCAGTCACCCCCCGAGGGGGGCACCTCAGTGGATTCTGGGGGAGCCTGGCTGCTGGGCAGTAGCAGGGCTGCTAGCCCCACCGCAGCAGTAATTAAGGGCTCTGGGCATCCCCACGGCGTGATGTATGTGTGCCTTAACTAATCATTTATTAGGTCACTGATGGCTCGTCAATATTAATTCATTTATTTAAACAACTCGGTCCTGTAATGAAGATGTTGTCTGAGAGGGGAGGCAGGCGGGCAGTGGGCCTGCAACGTAGGCTAGGGGTGTGTCCGGAGAGGCCGGGGAGGTTGGGATGGTCTGAGCGCCCCTCTTGTGTGGGTAGTGAGGCCAAGACCACAGCAGAGGCAACTTCCTGGGCGGTGTGTGTGGTGCATCAGGGCGGGGGCTGCCCCACCGTCTGGTGGCCGAGCAGGGCAGGGCTGGGGCCATCCCGACCGTCTGGTGGCCGAGCGGGGCTGGGGGCCGTCCCGACCGTCTGGTGGCCGAGCAGGGCGGGGGGCGGGCCCGTCCTGGCCTGGACACCGGTGTGGTTCCTGCTCCTCCATCCTGGGAGCTGCAGGAGACGACGCCGGAGCCCCGCCTGGTGGACTTGTCACCGGAAGACATTTCAGAGGAGCAGCTGGAGTTGCAGACGCCGCTCGGCCGCTAAGAACTCTGGCTTCTCTTCCAGCAGACCCGCAGCCGGCTCCCAGCACCCGCAAGCATCCCACAACTCCAGTTCCGCTGGATCCAAGGGCCGCTTCCTGAGCACTGCGCGCATGCGCTCGACCGAGGGCAGCCCACTTACATAAAACAAGATCTAAGAACAGCAATAGAGGCCGCCCGGAACTCCGGGGTCCCGAGTTCAGTTCCTGGAAGCCATGTGAAGGTGGACGGAGGGAACACACGCCATCAAGGTGTCCTCTGGCCCCTACGATAGCATGCCACCCAGAATACAACAGAACAACAGCAAGACTGGTGACAAATACCTGTCAGAGCACCAGGCTGAGGCAGGAGGATTGCTGTAAGTCTAAATTCTACCTAGGTTATATATTAAGACTCTGTCTCGGATTAGAAAAAAGAAAATCAGATGTCGTCCTTCCCCTGCTCCTGCTACAGAGTCACCTATGACGCTAGCGCCTTGGGGAGCAGCCTGGTCTCACTGGCCTGCGATGGCTCCTGCGTCTCCCCCGTCTTCCTGGCCTCACGCCAATCTCAGGCTCCTAGCTGCTGATGACTCGGGGTGCGGGGCACAGAGGCCAGGCGCACACCTGCGAGGCTGAAGGAGGAGGATCGCAAGTCCTAGGGTAGCCTGGGCTACATAGGAGAGGAGAAAGAGTAATGAGGCTCCACCCTGACCACGCCCCCAGCCCCTCACTGGGGGATTCTAGGCGGGGCTCTACCCTGACCACGCCCCCAGCTCCTCACTGGGGGATTCTAGGCCGGGCTCCACACTGACCACGCCCCCAGCCCCTCACTGGGGGATTGTAGGCGGGGCTCTACCCTGACCACGCCCCCAGCTCCTCGCTGATGTCTTATAGGCAGGCTCCACCCTGACCACGCCCCCAGCTCCTCCCTGGGGGACTCTAGGCAGGGCTCCACACTGATGTGACATTGATGGTAATAGTAACAGCAAGATTTTCAGTTCATTTCGATGCTACGAGACTCACACAGCTGCTCATTCATTCATTCGCTCACTCCGCGGACACCCCTCTTTGCTGGGGGACTCTCCCTGGCTGGTGAAGCTGGAGCCAGGATCAGGGCTCTCTCAGGAGGGCACTTGGGAACCATGGGGTGTCTCGGGAGGTGGGAGGGGGTGTCCTAGTTTGTCTTCCAGAAAGGCCGCCGCGGTCTTGGCGGGAGCGGAGGCTCAAGGAGGAGCAGTAGCGCAGAAGGGCCTGCCCCAAGCTCAATGACCCTAGTTCGATCTCCGGAACTGGTGTGGGAGGAGACGACCGACTCCTACAGCTTGTCCTGCGTCACACACGTGCTGTGTGGCCCACACATGTGTGCACATACAAACAAAATAGATAAATGCAGCCTTTAAAAAAAAAGAAAAACAAGTCATCTTCAACTTGGCATGCATTGATTAAGCACCTGCTGTATACGTAGTCCTGATACCCATAGGGGTCGTGACGCAGTGGGCAGCTTGGTGTCTGGCCTTCCACATCCTTGTCCTGCCCCGGCCAGGAAGGCCAGAGGCTGTCCACACTCTGCACCGGGCACCTCAGTTCAGCCCAGACTCCACGTGTGCGAGAAAGTCACTCAGGGCAGCTGGCAGGGCCGGAGTGGGTCTGGGTGGCCAGCCATGGCTCCGTCCCAGACCTGACCCAGGAGGCCTTGTCCTTTCAAAAGGGAACAGAGCCTGGGGTCTCCTTCTGAGGCGCCCGGTGGTCAGGGCATTAAAGTTAACTTCCTGTAAACGGTCTTGATTAGCGCTCTCCAGCCCCACATAAATTAACCGTGGCCGGCCACGGAGGCCTGAACCCGATCGATGGTGTGGCTCGGCGATTCCCGGACTGTCCGGCCCATCCGTCACCACAGGCCAGCAGCTAACGGCTTTATCTTCTCCAGCCAGGCAGTGTGGGAGGGTGGACAGAGGGGTCCAGGCACACAGCGGGAGGGCCCCCCTCTGACAGTCCAGCCATATCTGTAAAACCAGGTCTTTCTCAGAGTTCAGGTCGGCCCGGAGCCTGGGAGGCATGGGGGCGAATTCTGGGCCAGCCTGAGCTATGGGATGGGGTCGAGGTTGGCTTGGGGGTACACAGGGAGGCTGTATATTTAATTTATTTATTAATTATTTAGTTATTGGGGGACCAAGACTCACAGGCTTGGAGCTGCCTGAATGTGTGCTGTGTTCTCCAGGCTAGCCCGCTAGGCAGCTTTGATCAGCTCTCCTGCCTCTGCAGAAGGGCTGAATTTACAGAGGTGCAGTCCTGATGTTCATGTGGGTTGGGATGGATCGCAGGTGCTCAGGTCTACTTAGCAAACCCACCACCACCCCCAATCCATCTCCCCAGCTCTGCAAAGAGAATTTGATGTCAGCCTACATAGGCAGTCCAAGGCTAGCCTGGGCTACATGGTAAGTTTGTAGGCAGCCTGGGCTACATGAAACCCTGTCTCACAACAAAGACTGAATGTGTTTGGGATTTTAAAGAAAAGCAAGGTAGGAAGACTTGAGTTTTTCTGAGCTCGTGAGTTAGCCTGGGGTAATAGGTCCTATCTGGTACCTAGGTGGTTGTATACACTGAGCTACGGCTGGGACAGGGGACGTCGTGAGTCACAGAAGCCCTGGACCCTGCTGTCTGTCCTTTCCCTTCTCAGAAACCCGGAACTCCCTGTGGTCACGCGCGGCTCCGGGTCCCCACAGGTCCCGCCGTCTCTCAGGCCCCGTTGTCTAGCAATGGCCCCCAGAGAGCGAGCGGTCTGTGCTCCGTTCCCAGCCTGGTGGCCTTGCTGCCCGCCCATACCGCCTTCGGTGACTGGGGTCGCCCTGAGCCTCTCCGCCAGTGTCCCCTCACCCCTTCACTCGGGGTCCACACTCTCCATAGCTCAGCCTGTAGGGCCAGGCTAGATCCAAGGAGCCTTCTGCCCAGTGGGACATGTCTGAGCGTCCCCGGAGCGGAACACAGCCGTCCTCAGCTTGTGGAGGGGGTCTCTCTAAAGTGTCTGCACTGTGTGGCTGTGGGCATGCCTAGGCTCTGTCCCCGAGGTCCGGGTGGGGACGGCCACACTTGGGTCCCCACAGGCACAATGTGCGTCCACCGACCCGTGTCCCTTCTCTGTCAAGGTCGCTCCAGTGTTAAAGAGAAGGAATCGGCTGGCGGCTGTGAAAGCACACGCCTTTAATCCCAGCACTGGGACACAGAGGCAGGTGAATCTCTGTGAGGTCAAGGCCAGCCTGGTCTACAGAGTGAGTTCCAGGACAGCCAGAGTTACAACAGAGAAACCCTGTCTCAGAAAACTAAAAAGAGAGAGAGAGAGAGAGGGAGTCGGGGTCCTAGATGGCCTGCAATGACAGATGTGAGGGGGTGTGCTGGCAGAGAGAGACCCACCCCAGTCTGAAACCATATCCCCAGCCGCGGGCCTGTTCCCTGCCCACAGTCCAGGCCCTTCTTCTAGAGATGGGGTGTACACAGGTTCTGTCGCTGGGGAGCAGCAAGGTGGGCCCTGGGGGTCTCCACCAGGTGTGCGTCTACGCTTATGGTCTGCGTGGTGGCTGCCAGCCTAGGGCTCCGTTGTGATGGCAGGTAGACCGACTTTGTGTGTGTGTGTGTGTGTGTGTGTGTGTGTGTGTGTGGTGTGTGGCTTGTGTGCACACCCCTGGATCACAGCACACGTGTGGAGGTCAGAGGGGAACTTTCTGAAGCCAGCTCTCTCCTACTTGCATGTGGGTCCCGGGAAACCAAACTCAGGGCTTACATGAGGCAAGCGGCCTTACACAAGGAGCCGGCCGGTCGGCCCCCTACTCCACCAAGCAGTAAAGATGGAGGCCGGAGCTGGGGAGATGCTCAGCTGGGTAAAGCGGTTGCCCTGGAAACATGAGGACCTTGGTGCAATCCCCAGAACCCAGCTCTGGTCAGCTAGTCTAGCTGAATCGAGGGGTTCCGGGGTCACTGAGAGACTCTTTCTCAAAAACCCGAGGTGGTTGGCACCGGAGGACCGACAGCTGAGGGCGACATCTGTCCTTCACACGCACACACATACATGTACCCCATACACGCGCACACACATGAACACATAATAAGAAGGGTGCTCGGTGCACAGATCAAGAGTCTCCATGGCCCCTGAAGGAGCCCCCCATTGTGCTGAGCATGCAGAGCCGAACCCGGGCCCCACGCTGTCCTTGGCTCCCAGAGTCTGGCCACCTCTGCCCAGTCGCACACCCACATGCCCCGTCGGCCATGGCCCACGATGCGGTCCCAGGGCCCAGAACACGCTGCACCCGTACACCTGTGCCTGGGGTCGGCTCAGTGGCCTCCTGCGCACGCAGGGACGCCGGAAGGTGCTCATGTGATTCTGGGCTGTTGAGTGTCACCAGGAGCTCTACAGACTGCCACCAGGGTCGCCAGGGGCCACTGGGGACGCACCGCGGTGAGCCTCCGCAGGTCACAGGGCTTTGTTCTTTACACGCAGGCCCCAGATGAGCGCCCCTTGCTCTCACCGTCCCCACAGGTGTCTCCACCCCAGCGAGATCCCAGTGCCTCCCCGGCTCCTTCCCTACCCCACCTCCTAGTGTCGCTATCTCAGCACCCTTGGGGTCCCGCCTGTGTCTCTCTTCACTGTGTCCCCACACTCTGGCTCCTTGGAGCCTCCACACACCTGCTCCCTCCCCCTCTGGGTCCGGCAAGCTTCATGCTTTTGGGCTGGACGGTCTCTGCTAGCACACCAGAACCACTGTGGGCTTCATGTAAGTAAGCGAACACAACCACGGAACAATAAAACTTTATCCATAAAAACAAACCAGGGGCCAGATGCGGCCCTGGAGTCGGAGTTTGCCAAACTCCTAGACTTTGCCCAACGCTCATTTCAGGGAACCTTTTCTTCCAGACAACACCTATGCTTGCTCTGTTCTAGACGTTTCTACAGCTTGGCTTTGCTTAGATGAAGGTCCCACCTCCCACTCTTCTGAGGTGGAAGAAAATCTTTTCAAAGATTCCAAATTAGCCTGCCCCCATCATCCCCCACCACGGACATGCCCACATATGGGTATCTGTGCCCCTGCTTGTGGGTGCCAGAGGCAGGCCTCGAGTGGCGTGCTCTCTCATCCTCTACCTTCTTCACTGAGACAGGGTCTCTCACTTAACCTTGGCCTAGACCGGTGGCCAGCCAGTCCCGGGCATCCTCCTGCCTCTGCTTCCCCACCACTGAGGTCATGAGCATGCAGGGCCAAGTGGATCAGCTTGGCATCTCTGTCAAAAACTCCGGCCTACACACTCTGCAGGGACCCCGTCAGCAATTGGGCCGTCTCTGCAGCCGTGATGGTGCCTTTGAAACCATCCGTCGGAGCAAAGCCACAGAATCCACGTGTGGCTCTGAGACCCTGACCCCAAGCGGGGACCCCTCCCGCTTTCGGGCCCGGGCCCATGCCTGTCTCTCCCTGGCACAGACGGTGATGTGCCAGCGATGGCAGGAAGATGTCTAAGCCCAGGCCAGCCGATCAATAACTCCATCAGCAATGGCCAGGAGGAAGCCAGGCCCATCCCCGCCCTCCAGGGAGCGGATAAGACCCAGGAACCCTCTTGAGGGGCGCCGGGCACCCGCCTGTGCCAGCAGGCCATCCTATCTCCTGTGGAAGTGGCCAGTCCCTAAATTGCCCGACGGGCTGTGCCGAGGGCCCGCATCGGGGCCTTTAATAGCGGGGACTTAATGTTTTATTGTTGGTTTTAAAAGCGTAATTAGTTGGAATGTAAACAGAAAAAAAACCCCTGCTTAATTAAGAATTTTTAAACAGGGGTGTATAACTGCCGGAAACATCGACGAACCCTCAGGTACCTTCATAAAATCGATCAGAGATGAGCCTGGGAGCGGAGGGGTGGGCAGGGCCCGCGGGACACTGCTGGAGGACAAGCCGTGAGGGATGGAGCTCATCCCCCTGCCTGGGACCCCAGGGAGTTGGTTCTTTATGACCCGGGTCTGGGAAGTGGGGCCTCATGGCTTTTACGCATTGATGGAGGTGACAGTTGGCCAGAGAGCCGCCAAGAAGCGCCTGCGGGTGGCCGGGAGCCAAGTCCCGTGTCCCCGGGGCTGGCTGGGTGTGGAGATGCCGCGGCCGTGTGACTGGCCAGCCCCGGACTCAGGCCCCGAGGCTGGCCGCTGCCACGTGGCAGCACGCGCCTGGGGGTCCGTCTGGGCCACCTCTCCAGGGTGCCCTCCTGTCTCTGAGACGGGTTTCACCGCCACTCAGGCAAATGTGCCGTTATAGCTCCTTAATGCGTTTTTGTGTATATGTGTGTGTATCAGTTCCTGCCGTGGACGCGTGTGTGTGGGGAGAGGGGAGGCCGAGGTCAGGTGTCGTCCTCAGTCTACAGACGCCTAATTTTGGAGCCAGGTTCTCTCACTGGCCCGGAACTGGTTGATTCAGTTGTTATTATTATTATTATTATAGCCATTATTATTCAAGGCAGAATTGCCCAGAATTATCCCTGGCTGACCTGGAACTCACTCTGTAGACCAGGCTGTCCTCGAACTCAGAGATCCACCTGTCTCTGCCTCCCGAGTGCTGGGATTAAAGGCGTGCGCCACCATGCCCTGCAAGCCACTTATTTAAAAAAATTTATATTATATATATATATATATATATATATATATATATATATATATATATATGCTGTTTGACACACGATCTCACTCTAGCTCAGTCCGGGCCTCCAGCTCTTTGAAATCCCCCTGCCTCAGCCTCGTGAGATCTGGGGCAGCAGTGCATACCACTGCACCTGGATTAGAAGACTCTCTCAGGGTGTCAGTGGGGTTGGTGGCTGAAGGGGTGTAGAGCTGCACACGGCTTTGAGATCTCATTTAAGAATAATCCAGACTCCCGGGGGGCCGGGGTTGGGCCGGGGAGGGCCCGGGCGACCCACAGGTCTCCTCTGAGCTAGGTGCCACGTATGGAATGTCTAGCCCAGGCTGCAGACAGATAGAATCCCCATCCTAGAGACTGGGAGCATCTCAGAAATCTGGTCTCGGGGTCTAGGACAACTTCCACGCCACCGCTGGGCGCGCGGGGTGGGGGTGGGGCATGAGTCTGTTATACACAGGCACGGGCTGGGAGCAGCATTGACTGTGGTCTTTGCAGCCAGTGTGCATCAGACTCTGGCACTGCCATGTCTCTTCCTGAGGTCCAGGCGCTCCGCCCGTGAACATGAAGCTTGCACACAGCCCTGAGGTGAGCTAGGCTTGGGTGCCAGTTCTGCCCGGTTTCCAAAGGCTGACTTTGGACTAGGGAGACCCAAGGGAAGTCTCCAGAATTTCAACTCCCAGAACACAAAGATACTGAAGACTCATCACCCAGCCCCATTCCTGCATCCCTGCATCCGGGAGAGAGGGATTCTCTCTGAGGCCTTTCTGAGTGACCAGAGAGGTTAATGGGAGAGCTTGTGATGCAGCCCAGCATGTTGAGTGCGTGGTGGTGGCTCCCGGGGGATCAACAGATCACAGAGACAGACATATCCTGTGTGGGGAGGACCTGAACCAGTGCGGGGTGGTGGGGTCCCAGGTGCACCTGCTCCACCAGCCTCAGCCACAGGCGATCAACAGCCGGTGAGGAAGCTCCGGGCCGGTATCCACTGCAGGCCTGCAGGCTCCCTTGTGGGACTCTCTGGCTCCTGGAGAGTTCTGGAAGGTTCTCCCTGCCTCCCTCCTTCCTCCTCTCCTTTACTGTGTATCTTTCCTACTCCTTTTTTCTCTTTCCTGTTCTTTGTTTTGGTTTCCCAAGGCGTGGTCTCAGTACATAGCCCAGAACCGCCTTGACATTCGCAGCAATCCTCCTGCATCAGCCAACCAAGTTCGGAGATGCCGGGTATCCGCCGCACACGTGGCTACCCCTGTATCTATCTTCTTCCCTGTGCTTCCTGGACCTGGAGGAGGAGCTGAGATCTCTAGAAAACTCCTCCAAGAGGGTCGGGGCTGAGCGGGCTGTGGAGCCGATGCGCCCCGCCAGCCCCGGGGATGGCTCTCCTGCCAGGGATTCCTCCGCTGTCCCGCGGTCCCAGGCCTGAGGCCCATCTGTTATCTCACCGGTCGGGGCCATTCCGGGAAACCCTTGTCTGTGGTTTCCACTGGACCAGGCTGTGGTCTGAGGAAGCCACAGGGAAGGAGATGGCCGTCCAGAGGGACCGGAAAGGGACCCGCGGCTCTGCCTGGGAGGCGGGCCCACGTGGCTGCTGGCGGGATGGTGTGTCTAGAGGGGACTCCGGACTGAACCCCGAGGTGTCTCATTAGCAAAACCCACGAGGCCAAGGAGTCCGACCCGAGCCCCAAGGGGCTCGCTTGTGAATGGCTCCTGTCTCCATTCTGTTTTACTTCGTGAATGCGCATGTGCGTGGAAGCCAGAGGCTGGGGTCATGTGATCAGAGACTGACGTCATGCGGTCAGAGGCTGACATCATACGGTCACTCTGTTGCACCGCTTTTCATTTTTTTATTATAAAATCCCATTCATTTATTGTGGGGTTTTTTGCCTTTTTTTTTTCAATGTGTGTCTGAGAGAGAAACAGAAGGACAGACAGATGGGGGTGGGTGGCAGCGAGTCTTCTACCTGCTCTACCATCTCACCACCCTCACCTGACTCTGAAGACAGATGTCTTACTAACCTGGTTAGTCCCGGCGGGCTCCACCTCTGCCCGGCTCCGGCTCCGGGGCTACGGACTGGCGCCCTGCACAGGGCCTGGAACCCCAGTCTTCCTGAGGATGTGATTGACACCTTGCCGGCTGAGCCGTCCCCGAGGCTGCCCAGAGGTCACAGGTCCCTGGGGCTCCTGTTGCCTTGCAACTTTGGGCACATCTGAAAAACAGATTTTATTTCATTTTTAACTTTTTTTTTTTAAAGGAGGTTGGACCTCAGTCACGAAGGGCAGCCTGGAATCCATCGGGCTGGACTCTAACTCACAGGCCCTGTCCTGCCTCAGCCTCCCAAGCGGCTAGGATTACAGGCTGAGGGGCAGCCCTGTGGCCCAGGGTTCGCTTTTGAGACAGCGCCTCACTCTGTAGCCCAGGCTGGCCTCCAAATGCCCACGTATGTCTGAAAATGTGTATCTTAAGCCAACATGGAGCATGAGTTCGCGTGCAATTTAAATATCGGGCTGGATCTCAAAGAGCAGAGCCCCGCTTGCCTGCTGACAGGCACTGCTCGGAATGGCATCAATGGCGTGTCTCCTCCTGCCCGCATCTGCGCGCCACAGACATCACTGGAAGTCTCCCGTCGGTCCTCTGGGCGGAGGACCTCGGGTCTCTGCCCAGGCGTCACCCATGGAGCCAGGTGTGAGAGACTGGAAGGTGCCCAGGCCTTCAGAAGCAGGAGCATGAGGAAGGGCAGGCCGCGGGGTGGGGCTGAGTACAGCCCAGACATTGTAAGTCATCCACTGAATGTGGGCTTGTCTGGGGCAGCGGAGGGGATGAACTGAGTGCCGAGACAGAGAAATGGGGAGGGGATTGGTAGGTTGGTGGCTGCGGAGTGGGACAGTGGGGGTGGGGATGGGTGGGTAGGTGGATGGGTGGGTGGATGGTGGTGGATGGGTGGGTGGATGGATGGATGGGTGGGTGGATGGGTGGATGGGTGGGTGGATGGGGGTGGGTGGATGGATGGGTGGAATGGATGGGTGGATGGGTGGGTGGATGGATGGGTGGATGGATGGGTGGATGGGTGGGTGGATGGATGGGTGGATGGGTGGGTGGATGGGTGGGTGGGTGGATGGGTGGATGGGTGGGTGGATGGGTGGATGGGGTGGGTGGATGGGTGGGTGGAAGGGTGGATGGGTGGGTGGGTGGATGGGTGGGGGGGTGGATGGGTGGGTGGAGGGTGGGTGGATGGGTGGATGGGTGGGTGGATGTGGTGGGTGGATGGGTGGGTGGAAGGGTGGGTGGGTGGGTGGGTGGAGGGGTGGGTGGATGGGTGGGGGATGGAAGGGGGTGGGTGGGTGGGGATGGGTGGGTGGAGGGTGGGGATGGGTGGGTGGGTAGGGTGGATGGGTACAGGGTGGAGGGTGGGAGGTGGATAGAAATCTTCACAACTCTTGGTACGTATATTTTCCCAAAATAAAGCATTTTTGAGTAGCAGTTTTGATAAAGGACTGTTACCTTGGTATGGAAAGACCATTTAAGAGCAATAGGGCTGGAGCGTGTGGCTCAGCGGCACTGTGCTGAGGAGTAAAGGACAACACAGGAACTACAGCCAAAACACAACATTCTAAGAGAAACATTTAACTTGTTTAAATAATAACACCCTGCCAGGTGGCGGTGGCCACGCCTTTAATCCCAGCACTCGGAAGCAGAGGCAGGCGGATCTCTGAGTTCGAGGCCAGCCTGGGCTACAGAGCGAGTTCTAGGACAGCCAGAGTTACAACAGAGAAATGCTGTCTCAAAAAACAAAAACACAACAACAACAACAAAATAACACCCTATTTGCTAAAAAAGATAGTGAGATGTGGTGGTGTTCATCGGTCATCTCGACGTTTGCAAAGCTGAGGCAGGAGGATTACTGTTAGTTCCAGGCCATTCTAGATTGTAGAAGAAAGGCTCTATCTCGAAAGAAAATAAATCTCCAATAAATTAGCAATTAAACACAAAGCATGAAAAGCAACTGTCTGGGGGTTAGAACAATTCCAGAATAGGTTAGGAGCGGAGGGCTGGGAATTCTCCCACACACACAGGGGCGACTCCCGTCCACAAATCCCTCCCCCCCAGGGAGGGAAAAATCAGGAAGAGTAAATAACACCGGGACATCAGGGAGGAAAACACTCGCGGAACCAGGGAGAGCTGGGTACGCACTAACCAAGAGAGCAGGCAAAATTAACAGTGTGCGAAAGAGCAGAACAGCAGGAGGCATACATTCCTAAATCCTCTGCTCCATTACAAGCCCCATAGCCACTGGGGGCGGGGGAGGGAACCTCGGTGGGTGAAGGCTGGCTTTACCAGTGTGGGGGCCTGAGTGTGATCCCCAGAGCTCCAGGAAACCTCGGGGTGCGGTGGTAGGTACCCTGTAACCCAGCAAAGGTGTGGCGGTCACCTTCTAGTGTCAACTTGACACAGCTAGATTCACCTGGAAAGACGTTCTCCACCAGGGACTGTCGAGATCAGGCCGCCCATGTGTCTGGGATGTCTGGGTTGTTGGCTGAGGTGGGGCGGGGCGTGGTGCTGCACACCTTTAATTTCAGCGCTCAGGAGGCATGGACATGTGGCCCTCTGTGAGGTCAAGGCCAGCCTGGACTATATGGTGAGACTGTGTCCAAAAAAAAAAGAAAAAAGGAACCAAAAAATGTTGATCTTGGAAGACCGTGCCCACCGTGGGCAGCGCCAGCCCCTGGGCAGGTTATTCGGATCTCCTCAAGGATGGAACACAAGCGTCCCTGTACCCAGTGTTTCTGCTCTCCACTGCACACGTGAGCTGCACACGTGGGTGCCGTGAACCCAAGCAGCCAGTGCTCTAACCACTGAGCCGTCTCTCCATGCTTCCTCAGCAGCCCAGGCCCGCCTGCCCAGGGATGGCGACATCAGCCCACGGTGGCTGGGCCGTCCCACGTCAATCAGCCATCAGGACACCGCCCACAGACCTGTCTGCAGGCTGCTCTGGCCTGGGCAGATTCTCACTTTAGGTTCCTGCTACTCTGGGGAACCGGGGTGTGTTGAGCTGACAGAGAACACCAAGCAGCAGGCCGACCAGAGACGCTGCCTCGGACAAAAGATGGCGGGGCCTAAGGACGGCCTCTGACGCGCACACACGCACAGGCATGCACACATAGGGACACAGACATGCACACGGTATGCACAGATGTGGACACATGCACACGGACATGCACACATACGGACACACGCACATGGACATGCACACATGTGGACACACAAATGGACATGCACACAGGGACATGCACACACATGGACACACACGTGGACATGCACACACATGGACACGCACAGGGACATGCACACACATGGACATGCACACATGTGGACACACAAATGGACATGCGCACAGGGACATGCACACACATGGACACACACGTGGACATGCACACACATGGACACGCATAGGGACATGCACACACATGGACATGCACACATGTGGACACACAAATGGACATGCGCACAGGGACATGCACACACATGGACACACACGTGGACATGCACACACATGGACACACACGTGGACATGCACACACATGGACACGCACATGGACATGCACACACATGAACATGCACACATGTGGACACACAAATGGACATGCGCACAGGGACATGCACACACATGGACACACACGTGGACATGCACACACATGGACACACACGTGGACATGCACACACATGGACACGCACATGGACATGCACACACATGGACATGCACACGGACATGCACACAGGGACATGCACGCACATGGACACACACGTGGAAATGCACACACGTGGACACACACGTGGAAATGCACACACGTGGACACACATAGACACAAACACATGTGAACTTACACATACATGGACAGGTACACACATGGACACGTACTAACATGGAAACGTACACACATAGACATAGACATCCAGGGACATGCACACATGGACATGAGCACATGTGAATACACACACACATACATTTTAAAACGACTAAAGTTGCCGGGTGGTGGTGGTGCACACCTTTAATCCCAGCACCTGGGAGGCAGAGGCAGGCGGATCTCTGTGAGTTCGAGGCCAGCCTGGTCTGCAGAGTGAGTTCCAGGACGGCCAGGGCTGCACAGAGAGGCCTTGTCCTGAAACAGCCCCCCAAAAAAGAATAAAGTTTAAAAACAGGAGAAAACGCTTTAAATACAGTTTTGTTGATTAGAGGTCGATGAAGCCGGGGCAGTGGGCGGAACTTCTGAGAAGACCAGAGAAGAACAGGAGTAGCGGTGGGGGTCCCAGAGCGGGTGAGACGAGCCAATATGTGTAAAAAATGTCAATTTCCTCTCTACAGATTTCATTTCAGTGTCAGTCAAAACCCCAGCTCAGTGTCGCACCCACCTCTGTCTTGCCTCTTGCTTAAAGACTAGAATCAGTGTAGTCGTCTCCCTCCTCCTCTCCCTCCTCCTCTCCCTCCTCCTCCTCCCTCCTCCTCTCCCTCCTCCTCCTCTCCCTCCTCCTCTTCTTTTGTCTACAGAGGGAGGAACAATACAACTATTCTAAAATTCATGTGAGTGTCAGACCTTGTGTACCCAACTCTGGGAGAAACTGAGGCAGGAAGGTTGTAAGTCCCCCGTCCAGTGATGTCTAAATGTCTAAATGTCCACCATCCCTGGCATAGAGATGAAAAACGCATACTGTACGGCACTAAATTAAATTAATTTTTAATTTGCGTATTTATTTATTTTGGTGTTAGAGACAGGATCTACCTGTGTAGCCCTGGAACTCACTCTGTAGACCAGGCTGGCCTCGAACTCAGGGATCTGCCCGTTTCTGTCTCCTGAGAGCTGGGATTAAAGATGTGTGCCACCATGGCCCGCCTAGTTTAACCTCTAAATCTGTGTGTGATTATACAGATGCCTGTGGAGGCCCGAAGAGATCACTATTGTTGGAGTTATGGGTGCTTGTGGGAGCCAGACGTGGGTGCTGGGGGCCAAACCGGGGTCCTCTGCAGGAGCAGCCAGTGCTCCAACCCCTTGTCTCAGGCCCTCAAAGTGTAAACAGCTGCAGACTGCAGTGTTGTTGACAGAAAGTTAAGGAAAGCACGGATTCGCTGATGGGACGATGCGTTCATTTCCGGTGGGAGACAGTTGCTAAGATAAACATAGCTACAAGAATTCCCCATCTCTCCGCCCCATCCCCCAACCCCCCACCGCGGGGTAGACCTGCAGCGTGCAGCAGCGATGACGTCTTCGCCTTCGCCCCGGTTTGCTTTTGAGACAGAATCTCATGGAGCCGCAGCCCCGAACTCCATCCGTAACCAGACTAACCTTGAAGTCCAGGTGCTCCGCCTCAGCCTCACAGGGGCTCTAGACAAGGGTTGCAGCCATGTCCCCAGAGTTAAGTCAGAATTTGGGTTGGGGTGTGTGAGTGTGTCTGTGCATGCGTGTGTGTGTGTGTGTGTGTGTGTGTCTGTGCATGCGTGTGTGTGTGTCTGTGCATGCGTGTGAGTGTGTCTGTGAATGCGTGTGTGTGTGTCTGTGCATGCGTGTGAGTGTGTCTCTGCATGCGTGTGTGTGTGTGTGTCTGTGCATGCGTGTGTGTGTTTCTGTGCATGCGTGTGTGTGTGTCTGTGCATGCGTGTGAGTGTGTCTGTGCATGCGTGTGTGTGTGTCTGTGCATGCGTGTGTGTGTGTCTGTGCATGCGTGTGTGTGTGTGTGCGTGCATGTATATGTGTGCATGCGTGTGTGTCTGTGTGTGTGTGTCTGTGCATGCGTGTGAGTGTGTCTGTGCATGCGTGTGTGTGTGTGTGTCTGTGCATGCGTGTGTGTGTGTGTCTGTGCATGCGTGTGTGTGTGTCTGTGCATGCGTGTGAGTGTGTCTGTGCATGCGTGTGTGTGTGTGTCTGTGCATGCGTGTGACTGTGTCTGTGCATGCGTGTGACTGTGTCTGTGCATGCGTGTGACTGTGTCTGTGCATGCGTGTGTGTGTGTCTGTGCATGCGTGTGAGTGTGTCTGTGCATGCGTGTGTGTGTGTCTGTGCATGCGTGTGAGTGTGTCTGTGCATGCGTGTGTGTGTGTGTCTGTGCATGCGTGTGTGTGTTTCTGTGCATGCGTGTGTGTGTGTCTGTGCATGCGTGTGAGTGTGTCTGTGCATGCGTGTGTGTGTGTGTCTGTGCATGCGTGTGTGTGTTTCTGTGCATGCGTGTGTGTGTGTCTGTGCATGCGTGTGTGTGTGTGTGCGTGCATGTATATGTGTGCATGCGTGTGTGTCTGTGTGTGTGTGTCTGTGCATGCGTGTGAGTGTGTCTGTGCATGCGTGTGTGTGTGTGTGTCTGTGCATGCATGTGTGTGTGTGTGTCTGTGCATGCGTGTGTGTGTGTCTGTGCATGCGTGTGTGTGTCTGTGCATGCGTGTGTGTGTGTCTGTGCATGCGTGTGTGTGTGTCTGTGCATGCGTGTGTGTGTGTGCATGCTTGTATATGTGTGCATGCGTGTGTGTCTGTGTGTGTGTCTGTACATGCGTGTGTGTGTGTGTGTCTGTGCATGCGTGTGAGTGTGTCTGTGCATGCGTGTGTGTGTGTGTCTGTGCATGCGTGTGTGTGTGTCTGTGCATGCGTGTGTGTGTGTCTGTGCATGCGTGTGAATGTGTCTGTGCATGCGTGTGTGTGTGTGTGTCTGTGCATGCGTGTGACTGTGTCTGTGCATGCGTGTGTGTGTGTGTCTGTGCATGCGTGTGTGTGTGTCTGTGCATGCGTGTGTGTGTGTGTGCATGCATGTATATGTGTGCATGCGTGTGTGTCTGTGTGTGTGTGTCTGTACATGCGTGTGTGTGTGTGTGTGTCTGTGCATGCGTGTGAGTGTGTCTGTGCATGCGTGTGTGTGTGTGTCTGTGCATGCGTGTGTGTGTGTCTGTGCATGCGTGTGTGTGTGTCTCTGCATGCGTTGTGTGTGTCTGTGCATGCGTGTGAGTTGTGATGTGCATGTGTGTGTGTGTGTGTGTGTGTGCATGCAGTGTGTGTGTGTCTGTGCATGCGTGTGTGTGTGTCTGTGCATGCGTGTGTGTGTGTGCATGCATGTATATGTGTGCATGCGTGTGTGTCTGTGTGTGTGTGTCTGTATGTGCATGCGTGTGTGTGTCTGTGTGTGCATGCGTGTGTGTGTCTGTGTGTGCATGCGTGTGTGTGTGTCTGTGCATGCACGTGTGTGTCTGTGTGTGCATGGGTGTGTGTGTCTGTGCATGCACGTGTGTGTGTGTCTGTGTGTGCATGCGTGTGTGCATGTGTGTGTGCATGATTCCTGCGTTGGGGAAATGGCACAGTGGTTAGAGCACTGGCTGCTCTTGCGAGGACCCGGTCCAGTTCTTAGCACCCACATGGCGGCTCACAGGCGTCTGTATCTCCAGTTCTAAGGGTCTGGTGCCCTCTTCTGGCCTCTGTGGGCACCACACACGCGTGGTGCAGACATATCTGTGGGCAAAACACTTATATACATAAAATAGAGACAATGAATAAATGTTTTAAAAAGAACTTGTCTGGAGCTTCAGTGCAGTCTGGACCAGTCACCCGGGTGCGTGTCACCCGGCATGCGCCTCACATCTGTCATTTCGCATCAGGAGGCTGGAGGAGGACCAGGAATTCAAGGCTGGTTTGGTCTACAAGTTAAGATCTTGTCTCAAAAAGATTCCGTAAGAGGGACTGGGAAGACAGCCCAGCGGGTAGAGTGCTTGGTGAGCAAGGCTAGGTTTTGAGTTCAAGTCCCAAGCACCCAAAAAAGAGTGGGACAGGTAGAGTTCTCTGTAGTCTCAGCACGGGGGGTGAAGACAAGAGGGTCCTTCGGGCTGGGTCAGTGGCCCTGCTGAGAGACTGAGCTCCAGGCTCACATTCGGCAACTGAGGACTGACAATGTCCCTCCCCCCCCACACCCCCAAACATGAACGCACACACACAGAGGCACACACATACGGACAGACATGTAGACACGGACACAGGGGAACACGGTTCAGCACAAAGCCACAAGCAAGACAGTTGGGAGCCAGGCATGGTGCACACCTTCAGTTCCACTGAGGAGGCTGAGGCAGGAGGATCTCTGTGAGTTCAAGGCCAGCCTGGTCTACAGAGTGAGTTCAAGGACAGCCAGAGCCACAGAAAGAAATCCTGTTTCAAAAAAAACCAAGGAAAACAAAAAGAGAGAGAGAGAGAGAGATTTCATGGCATAATATATTCTTTTCTGTGTCTGTGCGAGCATATGCCACACTGTGGGTGCCTGTGAAGGCCCGGAGACAGGAGGGCCGGCGGAGGGCAGAGGGCTGTGACTCACGTGGGTGCTGAGAACCGAACCTGGATCCTCTGCAAGAGCAGAGATGCTGTCAACCTCGGAGTCAGGTCCCCAGCCACACCCTAACTTTGTGACGCGGGAGCTCCTGTAGCCCAGGCTAGTCTCGGCTGGATCTCTGCCTCTGCCTCCGAGGTCTGGCTTGCGAGGTGTGGGGCACCAGGGCGGCTTCGATGTCTCCAGGAACAACGTTAACAGCCATCCTGCGTCAGGTTGGACTGGCTTCCTTTCCTGACTCCTTCCACTGGTGATGTGTCCCTTTTCCATTGGCGACAAAGAGTGGCCAAGCATGGCGTCTGTCGGGTAGGCAGCTCTGTCCGGAGTCGCTTTTGTGAACTTCCTCCATGTTCCCATTGTCCGGGCCACCTTGCCCGCAGGCCTCCATCAAGCCTCTGAGATGGGCCGCCTGCTACATTTTGTGGGTTCACCAAACTGCAATGCACAACCTTACCTGTGCACTGTTGGTGGGAGAAAAATAAAGCCAGCAGCGCTGTATGGCGCACCCTCCCAGCAGCCCCCACGGCCTGGTGGGAACTGCCCGGTGAACTTTCTCCACACAGCCAATAATTGATCCTCAATCAGATATTCAAATGCGCTCTGCGAGGGAGACAGCCTCAGCACCGGGCGACTTTCACGATAAATAAGACTTGCTTCCTTTCCTACCCCCACCCCGTCTCCCCCTTTATCAGAACCCATCACCACCATAGCCACCCCCCCCCCGACTCCCACCCTGCTGGAGTCTTGCAAATATCTTTTGGTTTTAAGACTCCCCCGGGAAGCCTAGTTCCAAATGAGGTGTAAAAATCTAAGCACTACACACACACACACACACACACGCGCACACACACACGCGCACACACACCCAGCGCTGGGTTAAGATCGATATTCTCTTCACAGCTCCGTCGATGAACAAGCGTCTTCATTTATTAATTATGAAGGGGGATCGCGGAGCTGCTGTCTCCTGCCTGCACCGGGACACGGCAGCCTCTCTGCCCCATTGCTGGTTGCCGGTGGCCAGGACTCTGGTACCCGCGGTCTGTGCCCTGAGCCGAGGCGGAAGCTGGAGGAGGTGCTCAGCCTTGCCCGTCCACCAGGAGCATCGAGTCTGCCCCACTAGTGACTAGATCTTCACTGCTGCTTCTCCATCAGTTTCTCCCACACACAGCACCGTAGGGCACAGCCTGACATTCCTGACAGCCCCGAGGCCACATCTGCTTAAGGTGCTGTGCCAGTGTGCGTTAAAGACATCTGCTTCCACCCACCACGGAGCACCCAGCTACCCTCTATTCACACATCTGTCTCTTCATCCCTCCATCCACCCGTCCACAAACACTTTACAAACATTTACCCAGCCACCTCTTTATCCACCTGCTTACCAATCTCCCCATTCACTCTCCACCCACCCACCCACCTACCCATCCATCCATCCATCCATCCATCCATCCAACCACTCATCCACCCACCCATCCATCCACCCACCCACCCTCCCACCCACTCATCCACCCACCCATCCACCCACCTACCCACACACACCCATCCACCCACCCATACACACACACACACACACACACACCCATCCACCCACCCACTCGTCCACTCACCCACCCATCCACCCGTCCACTCACCCACCCATCCACTCGTCCATCCTTCCATCCGTCCACCTGTCTAACCACCTACCACTCATCTACTACTCCAGTCAGACGTCATCCACCCATCTGTCCATCATTTCTCTCGTCCATTGGACCTCTCATAAACATTCTTGGTTTTGTTTGTTTGTTTGTTTTTTTGAGACAGGCTCTCTCTGCTGTAGCTCTGGCTGTCCTGGAACTCACTCTGTAAACCAGGCTGGCCTTGAACTCACAGATTGGCCTGCTCTGCCTCCCGAGTGCTGGGATTAAACGTGTGCCACCACACCCGGCTGCACAAATATTCTTCCTGGTCTCCTCAAAGTCATCCTGTCCTGTGGGTGATGACACAGGTGACTGTGTCCCTTGTGCTGATGAGTTCCTCTTCAATAGTAATCGCCAGATTCACTGGAGGATTGCGAGGAGTCTGAAGCCAGTCTAGGCTACAGTGCGAAATTTCTCTAAAATAAAACAAAACACAGCCCGATTAATCCCAGACAAGAGAGGAACGGGGTAGCATGGGATGCACAATGGACGGATGATGGACAAGTAGATGGGTGGGTGGATGGGTGGATGGGTGGGTGGATGGGTGGGTGGATGGGTGGATGGGTGGGTGGATGGGTGGGTGGATGGGTGGGTGGATGGGTGGGTGGATGGGTGGGTGGTGGATGGGTGGGTGGGTGGACGGATGGGTGGGTGGATGGTGGATGGATGGGTGGATAGGTGGGTGGATGGGTGGGTGGGTGGATGGGTGGATGGGTGGGTGGATGGATGGGTGGATAGGTGGGTGGATGGGTGGGTGGATGGGTGGATGGGTGGGTGGATGGGTGGGTGGGTGGATGGGTGGGTGGGTGGATGGGTGGGTGGGTGGATGGGTGGGTGGGTGGGTGGGTGGACGGGTGGGTGGACGGGTGGATGGGTGGGTGGATGGGTGGGTGATGGGTGGGTGGATGGGTGAGTGGATGGGTGGGTGGATGGGTGGGTGGATGGGTGGGTGGATGGGTAGGTGGGTGAGTGGATGGATGGATGAGTGGATGGGTGGGTGGATGGGTAGGTGGATGGGTGGGTGATGGGTGGGTGGGTGGATGGGTGGGTGGATGGATGGTTGGATGGATGGGTGGTGTGGGTGTGTGGGTGGATGGTTGGGTGGATGAGTGGATGAATGGATGGGGAGTTGGTGGAGAGATTGGTGAATGGATGGATGGTTGGGTGGGTGAGTGGGTGGGTGGATGGGGTGGGGAGATTGGTGGATGGATGGATGGTTGGGTGGGTGAGTGGGTGGGTGGATGGGTGGGTGGGTGGATTGGTGGGTGGGAGGATGGGTGGGTGGACGGGTGGATGGGTGGACGGGTGGGTGGATGGATGGGTGGGTGGATGGGTAGGTGAATGGATGGATGGGTGGATGGGTGGATGGGTGGATGGGTGGATGGATTTGTGGATGGGTGGATGGATGGGTGGGGAGATTGGTGGAGAGATTGGTGGATGGATGGATGGTTGGGTGGGTGGGTGGATGTGTGTGTAGGTGATGGGACAGGGAGCCTGGGGTGGGATTTGATTTAAGTCTGAGGAGGAGTGGGCAGCATGGTGCCATGGGCACAGGGCTAAAGCCTTGCTCCAGAGTCTGGTGTGGCCCTCAGTGTTCCTCAAGCCTTTCCAAGAGTGTGTTATGAGCCTCCATTGCTGAGCCCAAACAGGCAGCTCTGTGGAGGGCGAAACTCAGAGAGGGTCTGCCACCTTGGGGAGCGTCTCACAGGCTGAGTTCCAAGGTTGGCTCAGTCAGTGCCTGGTGTGTACATGGTAGATTTTAGACAGGAAGTTGATGGTTGCTGAGGAAGGTACCTGCATGTCCCAGCCTCTGCCCCTCCCGCACCGAGGCCTGGGGGGGGCTCCTGCCTCGGACCCCCAGGGCTCCCATGTGTTCCCTGCAGGTGGTCCACACTGGGCTGGCCCTACCCTCCTGAGCAGCTGGCCCATCTCCTCAGCCTATCCTCTCTGCAGGGTCCTGGGTGGATTAGGGCGCTCTGCACAGGGTGCAGAGCTGTCAGCGAGGCAAGGTGGGGGCTCCCACGCCCAGGTCGATGCGGACGTGGTTGGGGGGGAGCCTGCGGTTTACAACTGAATCCGCAAAACTCACCGGAGCTTGAAAAGTGCTCAATACGCCATCGATCGCGCTGCTGATCAGATGAGCGCTGCTGCAGTGGGCTGGGGGAGGCGGGCAGAGCCGCTACCCTCCCAGTAGGAGGGAGGGAGGAGGGGGCTGGGAACGCCCCCCCCCCCCCCCCCCCCCCCCCCCCCCCCCACCCCCACCGAGATCCACACGGCCTCACCCAGCATCCCAGGCTGCAACCCGTGCTAACAGGACCTGGAGGTCCAGCAAGATTGTCCCTGGCTCCCATCCGTAACCCTGGGGCCGTGGAAACTTCACACTTCCCCAGGACTGGAGCTCTGTAGGTGGACTGTTTGTTAGCCTAGGGTGCACAGAGCCCTGGGTTTCCATGTAAACCAGGCCTGTGGCACGTGCCTGCCCTGGGGAGGCAGAGGCAGGAGGACTGGGAATTCAAGGTCATCCTCAGCTACAGAAGGAGTCAGAGAAGTCCAGCCTGAGACGCAGGAGTAAATAAGTAAAATACCGACTTACGGGTCCCCAGCTGTTTTGGGACAGAATAAGGATATGAAGAGCTGGGGCTGGGGGAGCAGCTCCGGGCGTAGGGCAGCAACAGAGGCCTGAGGACAGCATGTGTTCTGAGCCCAAAACACACATAAAAGTCAGGGCAAGGCAAGACAACTCACACACACACACAGACACAGGTACAGATACACACACAGACACACACACTCACACACACATGTACACACACACTACACCACACTCACACACACCACATGTGCACACACACACAGACACACTCACATGTACACACACACAGACACTCACACACACACACTCACACACACATGTTACACCACACACACAGACACACACACACACACATGTACACACACACACTCACACACACATGTACACACACAGACACACACACACACATGTACACACACAGACACACTCACACACACATGTACACACACACAGACACACACAGACACACACTCACACACACATGTACACACACACACAGACACACACTCACACAGACACACACACAGACCACACACTCACACACACACACACACACACAGACACACACACACAGACACACACTCACACACACACACCACACACACACACACACACACACACGACTAGCACTGGCAAACCAGAGACAGACAGACCCCAAGGATGCTAGCCAGCAGTCTAGTCAACCTGTTGGTTTCAGTTCAGGGAGGTCGGCAGCGCTCCCTCCCCCAGCCCCTTTCCAGACTCTTCCCCACCCAGCTGACCGTTGGCTCCAGCTAGAGCCCAGGGCCACTCTGTCCCCAGTCATCCTCCCTCTAGGTTATGGGCTCCATTCACCCCGTGCCTTGCACCTGAGTAGGGACGATGGAGGGAATGGATTTCTTTGGGTTTGGTGACAATCAAAGGAAACCTATGGTGTGCGGCACATGGAAGGTCCTGTGAGGAGCAGGGGTCTGAGCAGCGTTCTGGGGTTCCCTGACTCAGGCATTGTCGAAGGAGGTCTCGAAAATACTGGTGTGGTGGCGCATGCCTTTGATCCCAGCACTTGGGAGGGCAGAGGCGGGCGGATCTCTGAGTTCCAGGCCAGCCTGGGCTACAGAGTGAGTTCCAGGACAGCCTGGGCTACAGAGTGAGTTCCAGGACAGCCTGAGTTACAACAGAGAAACCCTGTCACTCGGAAACAAACAACCTATCATGACAGCAGGGGCCCGGGAGTTCCGGGCACAGAGAGGCTAAGGGGAGCCTGTGAGCCCCAGGCTTCAGAGATGAGTTCCAGGCCAGGGCCACAGAGTGAGTTCCAGGCCATGTCCTTCCAGGACAGCCCAGAGAAACCCTGTGTCTCGGGATGAGGCTAAGGGCTGAGCCCCAGGGGAGCTCTGACCTCTCCTTATGTTACCTCCTTTGAATCTCCATCTTGAGGTTCAGTCGGTGTGGGGGAGGGGGTGGCTGGGCCCCACAGACGGATGAGGCCAAAGACTTGCAGGAGCCCGGTGTTCACAGGAGCAGAACGGGGATGCACTGGTTTGCTCCATCTCAATGTGATAAACACCCAAGACCAAAAGCAAGTCGTGGGAGAAGGGTTTATTTGGCTTACAGTTCCACGCGGGAGTGGGGGAAGTCAGGAGCTGAGGCAGGGGATTGCTGCTTACTGGCTTGCTCCCCATGGCTGGCTCAGCCTGCTCTTATAGAACCCAGGCCCTCCAGCCCAGGGTGGCCCCACCCACAATGCACTGGGCCCTCCCACAATCATGAAAATGCCCTGCAGACATGGCCACAGGCCAATCTGGTGGAGGCATTTCCTCAACTGACCAACAGCCCAGCCCGAGGGAAACCGCGACTGGTCTCTCTCATACAGTGGAGTACTCCTCAGCTAGGAACAACATGGAGGCTTACAGGGGAGGGGCCTTGGGAACATCCGGCTCCGTGAGATCCAGACACTCCATGACAGGAAGTGGATTTGTGAGTGCTAGAGGCTCATAGGACAAGGGCCGCCTTTAGGGGATGTCAGGGTGCTCCCAGGGATGGAACCTCCCATGGTTCTAAAAGCAACAGGAGAAATAGCAACAGGGAAGATGGAGCCCGGCTCCTGGAGTAGATGCAGCCATCTGGGCAGCTTTGGGGTTCAAGAGCATCAGTCTCCGACAGCAGTTCCTGGGGTGCACGGGGTTCACACAGTGTTTGCAGATGTGACCTGGTCAGGATGCCATCGGAGTGCCTGGACGGCTGGGGGGGGGATTAGGAGGATAACCCGCGTCCTCAGAAAGAGAGGCTACATGGGGGGGGGCTGTGGAGGGGGGGCATACCCAAGCCCTTGGGCAGCCGCAGAAGCAGGAGGACCCCGTGCCCACACCGAGGACCCCCCACACCGGGGACCTCACACTGAGCCCCGTGCCCACACCGAAGACCCCCACACCGGGAGCCCCACACTGAGCCCCGTGTCCACACTGAGAACCCCCGTGCCCACACTGAGCCCCGTTCCTCACTGCGCCCCGTGCCCACACCGGGTAACCCCACACTGAGGACCCCCCTTCCTGAGGACGCTCAGCTGAGGCTGCATGCTGCTTTGGAAGGAAGGTGTCCATGTGGGCTGGGTGATGCCTGTGGCGCTTCCTCTCCCGCCTCCTGAGCCCTGCAGAGCCACGCGGGATCCATCGCCAACCCAGGAAAACTTCCTGACTTAAACCCACACAGCTCAACCCCAAGGAACCAGGAGACACAGGGAGAGACAGGCGGACGGGAGCGGACGGACGCGCCCCGCCATCCCAGCCTCTCTGTCGGTCCTGCTCCCAGGTGGGCGGCGGTATTCGAACCCGCGTCCCTGGGGGCTGCCGAGGGGGCGGCTCCCCGGCCCCCGCCGACGGCTCGTTATCCTGGGGCGGCGCTGGGCGATCGATGGCCCGCGGGCGCCCTGCTCCCGCCCGCCCCGCTGCGCATGCACCGCATCGATCGCGCCCGGCCTCCCCGCGGCCCCGCCCCGCCTCCAGCGCGTTGCCAGGCAACCGCGGCCGGCGCGCTCCCATTGGCCGGCGGCTCCGGGCGCGGTCAGCCGGTCAGCGCGGCCCGGGGCCTGGCTGCGGGCGCGGGTCGATGTCGCCGTCCCCTGACCTTCCCGGGACGCGCGGCGGGGCCGGTGGGCACGGCGGCCGAGAAACTTATTGACCTGTTTCTTATCTCGGGGATGCAGGGCAGAGGGGCTGCGCGGCGGCGGGGGCGCGGCGGGGCGGGAAACCGAGAGCGGGAGAGTGCCGTGGGTGACCAGATGCCCCGGAGAGGGTCGGGGGAGGAGGGAGAGGAGGAAGGGAGGAGGAGTGTGGGGAGGGGGAGGCAGGGAGGAGCCGGAGGGACCCATGAGCCCACTCGAGTGAAGCCCTTGGTGTTTAAAGGCTTCAGGCCCGGTCATCCTGCCCCTGGCGTCCTGATAGTCTTTGCAGATGTGACCCTGTCGGGATGGGGTCAGAGTGCATGGGGGCGGGGCCAGAGCCCGCGGCCGGGGCCCAGGGTGTCAGGGCGTCTCTGTCACCGCAGCAGCGACCCACACCTCGGACGCAAGCACGGGACAATTATTTAAATTAAGTTGCACTGTGAGAGCCAGGCAGCCGCGGCTGTTTATTTATTTGAAAGTTTTGTAAGTTACATTTGTTGGGGGGGGGATGGCAGGGGACAATTTGTGGAAGTCAGCGCTCGCCTTCCACCCCTTCCACCGTGTGGCTTCTGGGAATCACAGGGAGCCTGCCATCCTTCAGGTCCATGTTGATGGTCCCAGCCCTCAAACGCTGAGGCAGGAGGATCAAGCGCTCGGGGCCAGCCTGGGCTGTAAAGTCTCAAAACAGAAACTAAGCAACCCACCAGATGCCTCCTGTGCAAGATAGACAGAAATGCACAGAAATGTAAGCTAGGCCGAATGTGGTGCACGCACCTCTAATCCCAGCACTCCGAGGCCGAGGCAGGCGGATCTCTGCGAGTTCCAGGCGGCCTGGTCTACGTGGTGAGTTCCAGGACAGCCAGAGCTATGTAGTGAGGCCTTGCCAATAAAATAAAATAAGAGAGACAGATAAATAAAACCAAACCGGTTGCATGGCCCTGTCTTCCCGTCACACTTGATGCTGAGGCAGGAGAATTTCATTCCTGGTGCAGCCTGGGCTGTGCAGGGAGTTGAAGGTCAGCCTGGATCATTTTGTAAAACCCTGTGTCAAAAGCCGGCAAGGGCACAGCACCAGCAAGCCTGGTGACCTGAGTTTGATCCCGGGGACCCACGCGGCGTAAGGAGGAGCCAACCCCGGAAGATGCACTCTGACCTCTGCACACAGGTTTTGCACGTGTCACTCCACACAAGAAAAGAATGTAACAAAAATCATTTTAAGTAAAATGAGGGCTCGGGCATGGCCGAGCGCGGTAAGGGCCGACCTAGCACTCCCCAGTAGTGCGGCCGGTTAATAAAGGACATCGAAGACGTGGCTCAGTCTAGCACCCTTGGGACACTCACGGGGACCTGGTTCCGTCCACAGCACCCAGGTGAAAAGCCAGGAGCGGGGTAACCGCGGCTCCAGGGAGGGTCTGCTGGGGCAGGGGGATCCCAGGCTCGCTGGCTGCAGCCTCGGAACATCAATCCTCAGGCTCAGGGAGCCGCTGTTTCCAAAAACACAGTGTAGACTGAGTGGGAAAGACATCTGACCTCTATATAGACCACGTGCAAATGCACGTGCACACACACACACACACACACACGTGTGTCACACACCACATAGACATACAGCACACACGCCTCTCTGCACCCTCTGTACCCTCTGCACCCCTCTGCACCCCTCTGTGCCCTCTGCACCCCTCTGCATCCTCTGCACCCTCTGCACCCTTTGCACCCTCTGCACCCTCTGCACCCCTCTGTGACCTCTGAACCCCTCTGAACCCCTCTGCACCCTCTGTGCCCTCTGCACCCCTCTGTACCCTCTGCACCTTCTGCACCCCTCTGCACCCCTCTGTGCCCTCTGTGCCCTCTGCACCCCTCTGCACCCTCTGCACCCTTTGCACCCTCTGCACCCTCTGCACCCTCTGCACCCTCTGCCCTCTGCAAATCAGCTCCTGGGGCTGCAGCTCGTGCCACTGACCGGGCTGTGTGAGGTTATTTCTGAACGTAGATGCTGGGATTCAATTTTTATCTTAACCTGGTTATCGAGTGGGGATGGGGAGGGAGGAGGGGGCTGGCGGGCTGGAGGAAGATAAAAGACGGCTCTCATCAAAGGACTAACCGGATGGCAACTGGCTGATGGCCCTTCTAATGGACCAGAGCCACTCGGTGGGCTGGAGGGGCGTGTGGGTGTTGGAGCCTGGGGGAGGCTTTGTGCCACAGTGTGCGTGAGTGTGCGTGGCCAAGCGGGTCCTCTCCGTGGCCAGACATCTGTACCTGTGCACGCAAAGGCTTATGGTGCAGCTGGACCTCAAACTGCCTTCTGTTGTCCCAGGCGTGCCTTGAGTTAGACGCCAGCCATGCAGTGAGACCTTGCCTCAAACAAACAAAACACGGGGTGTGGTTCCACACGCCTTCAACCCCAGCACTCGGAGGCAGAGACAGGTGGATCTCTGTGAGTTCCAGGTCCATCTGCTCTACAGACCAACCTGCCTCAAACAAACCAACCAAATAAGGCTGGAGAGGCAGCTCCGCCGTTAGAGCACAGGCTGCTTTGCAGAGGACCTGGGTTCGGTTCCCAGCACACACATGCCGGCTCACAACCACCTGCAACTCCAGTTCCAGGGGAAACCTCACGCCCTCTTCTGGTCTCTGCGGGTACTGCACACACGTGGTGCACAGGCAAAGCCCCCATATGCACAAAGGAAAAGAAGTACAAATTAAGAAACTAAATTGAGGTGCAGAGTCGACCTCTGGGTTCCACACCATGCACGCACGCACACAGGCTCGCACAGGAGCACACAAACAAAAATGTGAGAGAGACAGCAGCTCGTTGGTGCAGGCACTTGTGGCCAAGTTTAATCACCTGAGCCGAAGAGAACTCATTCCCCAAAATAATTGTCCTCTGACATCTTCAAGGACACCAAGGTCTCTCCTCTGTCTCCCTCTCTCTCTCTCTCTTTCACACATCCCCCCACAGACACACACACACACACAGACACACACACACACATGCACACACACGCACACAGACACACACACACAGACACACACGCACAGACACACACACAGACACACACACATGCACACACACGCACACAGAACACACACACAGACACACACACGCACAGACACACACACACACAGACACACATGCACACACACGCACACACACGCACACAGACACACACACACAGACACACACACACACAGACACACACACATGCACACACACACACAGACACACACACATGCCCCACACACGCATACAGACACACACACACAGACACACACACATGCACACACACGCACACAGACACACACACAGACACACACACATGCACACACACGCACACAGACACACACACATGCACACACACGCACACAGACACACACACAGACACACACACATGCACACACACGCACACAGACACACACACATGCACACACACGCACACAGACACACACCAGACACACACACATGCACACACACACACATGCACACACACGCACACAGACACACACACAGACACACACACATGCACACACACGCACACAGACACACACACATGCACACACACGCACACACACACACACACACACGCACACACGGCCAGGTATACGGATTTCCAAAGGTCTCCACAACCTGCCTTTCTATTCCCCCAGTTGGACAGATCAGGTGACTGACAGGTCCACTTACGGCCCCGCCCCCGTCTCCAGGGACCCAGCCACAAGGTCTCCGGAGGAGAGGGCGCACTGGATCCTCTTAGCTGAAGATCAGCTTCTACACTCTGATCAGTTCACTCAGGCTGTCGCCACCTAGATCTTTCTAGAACGTGATACACGCCAGCCAAGTTCAAAAGGCCTTTGTAGAATTGGAACGCGGTGCCTGGCATGGCGGGGCAGATCTCTAAGCCCAGGACTCTGGAAGTGGAATCAGGAGGGTGAGGAAGGTCACCCTCAGCTACATAGTGAGCTAGGGGCAAGCCTGGGGTAAAGGGGACAGCCTGGACTAAATAATAGATCCTGTCTTAATCAAAGAAGATGAGGCAGAAGCAACAAACAAACAAAACCACCCTTTGCTTTCTTAAAATAAGGCATCATTCTGAAGCTGAGGCTAACTTCCAACTCCTGGCAGTCCTCTGCCTCAGCTGCCCAGTGCTACGACTGTGCCTCCAGAAGGGCTTGTCCAGGGCAGGTTTTCTGTAGAGACAAAATGTTCCCAAGGTGGACTCCAATGTTTGAGCATGGTCAGGGTGGAGCCCCGCATAGAATCCTCCTGAGAGGGGACTGGGGGCGTGGTCAGGGTGGAGCTCCACCTAGAATCCTCCTGAGAGGGGGCTGGGGGCGTGGTCAGGGTGGAGCCCCGCATAGAATCCTCCTGAGAGGGGGCTGGGGGCGTGGTCAGGGTGGAGCTCCACCTAGAATCCTCCTGAGAGGGGGCTGGGGGCGTGGTCAGGGTGGAGCCCCGCCTAGAATCTTCCTGAGAGGGGGCTGGGGGCGTGGTCAGGGTGGAGTCCCGCCTAGAATCCACCTGAGGGAGGGCTGGGGGCGTGGTCAGGGTGGAGCCCCGCCTAGAATCCTCCTGAGAGGGGGCTGGGGGCGTGGTCAGGGTGGAGCCCCGCCTAGAAGCCTCCTGCGAGGGGGCTGGGGGTGTGGTCAGGCTGGAGCCCCGCCCAGAATTTCTCAGGAGGGGCTGGGGGCGTGGTCAGGGATGAAGTGCCTTTCTTGCCGTTCAAGGCTCTGGATTCATCCCCAGTTCCAAAAAGACAAATGGAGAAACCAAAATTCCAGTTATTATCACCTCCCTTAGTTTCGGGGGGCGGGGGGCGTTCACCTGCCCTCCCTGGATCTTAGATCATCCACCCTTGTGCTTCATGGTCCTCTAATCTTTGCCTACAGGATGCTGCTCCCCTTCTTCCCCGGTGCAGGCCCCGCCTGTCCTCCCCATGCAGCCCCCGTCTCCCCCCCAGTGCAGCCCCCCCTCCCCCCGGTGCAGCCTCCGCCTCCCCCCTGGTGCAGCCTCCACCTCCCCCTCCGTGCAGCCCCCCTTCCCTGGTGCAGCCTCCACCTCCCCCCCGTGCAGCCCCCACCTCCACCGGTGCAGCCCCCCCTCCCTGGTGCAGCCTCCACCTCCCCCCCCCGTGCAGCCCCCACGTCCTCCCTGGTGCAGCCCCCACCTCCCCCCCCCGTGCAGCCCCCGTCCCCCCCCCCCGCTGTGGCTGAGCGTCCACCCCCCCAGCATGGGGTCCCCCCTGCAGCCCATCGCGCGGTCTGCTCCAGGCTCAGACAGCCGTCTGTGGAGAGTACTCGAGAGGCGTCTGAGGTGGGGCGAGGGCCGTGGAAGTTCGTTCCTCAGTCGCTCGGGCGCGGGGGGCGCAAATGGGTGGCCGCCTGGACGGTGATTAGCAGACGTGCGAAGCCCTCTCCGGCGGCGCCTCCGCGCCAGCCTCCAGCAGCCCATTAAGCGATTTTTTTCCTCCCACTTACAGCTCGGCATCGACAAGAAGGTTCAATATCGGCCTTAGAAGAGACGTGGCCGCCGCCTCGGAGAAAAGATTCCCTCCTCAGCCGGCCCTCCCCGGCGCATCCCGGGCGCTGCTCCACCCGGGCGCCCGCACAGGGCCCACCCCGCCCGCTCAGCAGGACAGTCGAGGCTGGCCCGCGGGGAGCGAGGCATCGCCAGGCCCAGTGCGGCCACCTCCCCCCGGGAGCACTCCCGGACCACCGCAGGGATAGGGGTCTACACGCCCAGCCCGGTGTGGGGGTGCACACTGTAATTCCTGTGCTTGAAAAGCTGAGGCCGGAGGATTGCTGAATTTCAGGCAACCCTGGCGTATACCGTGAGGCTATCTAAAAAAAAAAAAACAAAAAACAAAAACAAAAACCCAAAAGCAAAATGATGGAGGAAGGAGAGGGAGAGGGAGAGGGGAAGATAGTGTCCTGGGCCCCAGGAGGCCGCCGGAGCTGTTGGGGCCCCCCTACCCTGTCCATCATGAGGGGCGGCAGGATGGGGTCAGCTGCTGGCCCCTGGAAGGGGCTTTCAGGGGCCTCGGGGCCGGCACAGGGGCACCTGCAGGTTCAGGGAGACCGAGGTGCAAGGCTGAGCGGTCCAGCCTGTGCCGGGAGGAGGGATGCAGGTCCCACCCCACTGTGGGCAAGTGTGTAAGTCACCCCATCCTGACACACACACACACAGACACACCCAGCTCCCACAGCCCAGAGACAAGGTCTGGCGTAGCCCACTTGAACTCCCAACCCTCCCACCTTCCCAGTCCTGCAATCACTGGATGAGATCTCGCAGCATCTAGATTATTCCAGAACACTCCATCAGGGCTATGGGGACAGATGGTTCAGCCAGTGACCCCACGATACAAAATCCAATTGACTGGAACCCCTTGCTTTAAACAAAGAGAAACTGAGGCCAGGGGTCATCCTGACATTCTGGATGCTGAGGCAGGAGGATTGTTGTGGATTTGAGGCCAGCCTGGGCTACTACATAGCAAGACCCTGCCACAGGAAAACAAACGAGGCCCAGGAAGAATGTGGTTTTCCCAGACGTCCCTCCCTCCATTCTAGAGTCTTCTCTCCAGGACTAACAAGCAAGGAGAAGGGGTGTCACTGCTTGCTCAAATGCTGCACAGGTCATGACCAAGCCCTGGAAGGGAGCAGGCTCCCAGGATGGCCTGGGCGCCCGGGTGTGGGGACAGAGGGTGACACGGTGCGTCAGAACAAGGTCTCTGGGTCAAAGATGGGTTTTGCAGCCAGAGTAGGAGTTTCCTAAGGAGAGGTAGGGCTGTGTGGGTAGAGTGGGGGTGGGGCGGGGCGGGGCGGGGCCGGTGCTCCATCTTCAGAGGGAGAGGTTGAGGGGACCCTCTGGGAGAGCCTCCCCCGAGGTCCCCTGGGGGCTGTCAGGGTGGGCTCAAGGGGGGGCGGGTGGAGGAGTCGGGCTCCCTGGAGACACCCAGGTCCTCAGCACGGAGAGGAGACGCGCGAGCCCCCTCCGCGCTCCGGGCTTCCAGCGCGGCTCCCCCTCCTGGGTTATTAATTTTTCAGAGAAGAAAATGCTTTTTCTATTTTTTTTCCAAGCAAAATATTGATAATGGGCTTAATGCGAGCTTCCTGCTTTTGTGTGTGCGCGGAGAGCGCGCTGGCGGCAGAGGCGCCCCTGCACCGGCCCCGTCTGCAGGGACGCCCCCCGCCGAGCCCCCGCCTGCGTCCTCGCGGTCGATGCCCCCACCTAGGGAGCCCCAGCCCGCGGCTCTCGCTCAGCAGCCCGCTTCCGATCCGGAGTCTTTCTCTTGCAGCCTTGGAGATGCGGGAAGGTAGGAGCCTTGCTCGCCCCTAGCCTACTGTGTGCCAAGTCCCCGGCCCTCAGAGGGGGCCGACTCAGCGGGTGAAGGCGCTTGCTGCCAAGCCTCAGCACCCGAGTTCGAGCCCCCGCCCCCCTCCGCCAGCATCCATGTAGCGGAGAGACCGACGCCCCAAAAGTTGTCATGCACACACACGCACACACCACTCGAATAAATAAATGCAGCGCAAACAACCACCACGAATGTCACGAGAAACTGGTAAAACCCAGGAAGGGGTCTGCAGAGATCAGAGACTTCCAAGGGCAGAGGGCACCAACCTCATGGCATACACCTGTTACTCCAGCTCTTGAGAAGCTGAGGCAGGAGACTTGCTGTGAGTTCACGGATACCTTGAACTAAATAGTGAGACCTTGTCTTTATTTAGTTGTTTGTTTGTGGGTTGGATTGTTTTGTTTTGTTTTGCTTGTTTCTTGAGACAAGGTCTCTCTCTGTAACCCTGGCTGGCCTGGAACTTGCTATGTGGTTATCAATCTGGCTTGAAACTCACAGTGATCCTCCTGCCTCTGCTGGGATTAAAGGCGTGCACCACAATACCTGCCTTTCTTTGTTGTTAACACAGGGTCCCATGGAGCCCAGGTTGGCCTCCAACTAACCACGTATCTGCCTCCACGTCAGTGTCTCAGGCCCCCAAGTTCTTGCCCACTTTTCTGCAGGGCACCCCACACCACACCAGTGTGACCTGACATCAGTCGGTCGGTCCCCTTGTTTGTGGGGTACAGACCCTCCAGACTCACAGCGGCTCACAGAGACCCCGTGTCCATCTTCCCAGGGACGGCAAACCCCATCTCAGCGAGGTCTGGGCACACACCTGTTACCCCAGCACTGGGAGGCTGAGGCAGGAGGATAGCTTAGAGTGAGTTCAAGGCTACAGATTTAACTCATCTCCCCATGGCTCAGAATGTCCGGGCGGCTGTGGTAAACTGAGGCACAACGCCATGTTGTATTTTAGAAAGCAGAGTTCAAGTCTGCGCTCTGCTCCTGTGTACCCGTGCCCACAAGGCCGGCGGAGAGAAAGGAGGGCAGGGAAGAGAGTGAGGGTTCCAACCATGGTGGAGCAGGAGCAGCCAGCTCCGGGGAGGGGGGGCAGACCCTGACGTCACAGGGGAGGAAGGGGCAGGAAACAGGCCCCGGGGTGTGTGTGTCTGCAGAGGGACAGCCAGGGCTCCCCAGTCCAAGGAGACCACCCCAAGTGGGCTGCGCTCTCCAGCATCAGTTAGGGCCACAGGCCAGCCTGATCAGACTTGTTCTGCTTAGGTTCCCTCTTCCCAGGAGGCTCAGGGCTTGGGCTATGACACTGTGCCATGTCCGTTAGTAAACCCCACGTGGGACCCCAGGCCTGCCGACTGAAATCAGGGAGTCATGTGCATTCTCTTCTGCATTGCCTGCTGGGGAGCTCACAGCCAAAGCTGTGACCCATGGGTGGCAAGTCTTCTTTTTTTATTTGTTTTAATTTTGTTTTATGCGCATTGGTGTGAGGGTGTCGAATCCCCTGGTACTGAAGTTACAGTTGTAAGCCACCAGGTGGGTGCTGGGAATAGAACCTGGCTCCTTGGAAAGAGCAGCCAGTGCTCTTAACCACTGAGCCACCTCTCCATCCTCTGTGGGGAGTCTTTAAAAGTTCCTGCTGAGGGTTTTGATAATTTCTCCTCAAATTCAAGTCTCCACTTATTTAATATGGCTTCCTTGGTTTGGGGTTTGGTTTGATTTGGTTTTTGTCTCTTCCATTTCTGTCTTTTTGGCTCCTTAAAGAATAGCACCATGTTCTTGCAGGGCTTGGTACTGCACATGTAGGTGGATCTCTGTGATTTCGAGCCCAGCCTGGTCTACAGAGTGAGTTCTAGGACAGCCAGAGTTACAACAGAGAAACCCTATCTCAAAAAACCAAAAAACGAATCAATCAATCAATCAATCAATCACTGGTCCAGAGAGACAGCGTAGGAATTCACACACCGTTTCTGCAGAGGGCCTGGGTTTGGTTCCCAGCACCCACAGGGCTCACAATGGCTGTCACTCCAGCTCCAGGGTAGCCAACGCCACCTTCTGGCCTCTTCAGGCGCTGCATGCAAGTGCACAGACACATGCAGGCAACACAGCACACCGGTAAATAGAACAAAAATAGTAAATCAAATTTTTAAACAATTTATTTAATTTTTATTTTATGTGCATTGGTGTGACGGTGTCAGGTTCCCTGGTACCGGAGTTACAGCTGTGAGCCACCATGTGGGTGCTGGGAATCGAACCTGGCTCCTCTGGAGGAGCAGCCAGTGCTCTTAACCACTGAGCCATCTCTCCAGCCCCAATAAATCAATTTTTTAAAAAAGAAGAAAGATTCCTCACAAATGTCCACAGGCCAACCTGTGTCCTGAACGGTCATTGTGTCAATTTGACAGTTCCCAGGACAGGCCGGAGACCTGGCGCTGTGGCCTGGGCTGCTCTGGACCCTGTGCATCAGAGGGTAAGACAGGAGGATCAAGAGTCCAAGGTCTTCCTCAGCTACATGGTGAGTTTGGGCCAGCCTGGGCTACATGAGACTCTTGTCTCCAAAGAAGGAGGGAAGAAGGGGGAGGAAACAGAAGAAAGTAGAGTGGGGACTCAGGGAAAAAAAACCCAGGGAGCACAACCAGGTGCCCCACCCGCCTGCCAGGTGCCCTCCTCCCACGGGGGCTGGGTGATCCTTCCCCTCCCCCACCCCCTCGTTGGCCCCTCGCCCTCCTCCCCCTGCCTCCCAGTGCAGAGTGGGCCTAGCCAGCTCCAGCTCTCCAGATCGATGGAGGATCAATGTCAGCTGCAGGCTTCCTCCAGCGTCCTCCCTGTTTTCCAGCCTTCCCCTCCCAGCCTCCTCCCTCTCCAGACTCCACCCTCCCCAGACTCCACCCTTTCCAGCCTCCTCCTCCCAGCCTCCCTCTCCCCAGACTCCACTCTCCCAGCCTCCCTCTCCCAGCCTCCTCCCTCTCCAGACTTCTCCCACCCCAGACTCCACCCTTTCCAGCCTCCTCCTCCCAGCCTCCCCTCCTAGACTTCACCCTCCCCAGCCTCCCCCTCCCCAGCCTCGCCCCTCCCAGCCTCCTCCCCCTCCCAGCCTCCCCTTCCCAGACTCTTCCCTCTCCAGCCCCCCCCCTGCTTTGTTCTCTCCGCTTGAGAGCTGGGAGACATCGGTAGCCCAATGGCCACAGACCTTTACTGAGTCTCTGCCAAGCATCCTACAGTGGATGCTGCGGAGGCTTTCAGATGGGGAAACTGAGGCTCCTCAATGCTAACCCTCTGGGGTCAACACCTAGGCAGCGGGGATTCGCTGAGCACAGAGCCGGAGGGAAGTGTGTGATTGGGATGTGCCTCAGTTTCTCCATCTGTAAAACAACCCAGAGTTTGCCTTATGGCCCCTCCCACCCCCGCCAGCCTGCAGCCTCCCAGAGTGGAGGAGGAGGAGGAAGAAGGAGAGGGAGGAGCGGGGAGAAGAAAGGAGGAGGGAGGACGGGCAGGAGGGAGGAGGGGGAGGAGGGAAGAAGGCACAGGATAAGGAGGGAGAAAGGAGGGAGAGAGAGGCCTAGGGAGGAGGGGGAGGGGAGGGAGGAGGAGGAGGAGGCACAGGTAAGGGGGAGGGTGGAAGAGAGGAGGGCTGCGGACAGGGGCCTGTGGGGGAGAGAGGAGAGCGGTGATGGGGAAAGGCAGTCCCGCTCCCGACAGGAGGCTAGCCCTCTGCTTTCCCAGTGGGAGAAACTGAGGCCAGAGAGGAAGTCCTGCCGCCCACAGCTGCCTCCCCGAGCGCTGCAGCCTCCCCGTCTGGGGCCGAGGCCCCGTGCAGGTCGGCCCCAGGGCTCCGGGGTCCCTGGAGCAGGCGGGTCGCGGGGACGCGTGGCTCTGGCGGGGGTGGGGGGTGTAGGCGGCACAGGTGCTGAGCACCAGGACTCCGCCGAGGCCCGCCCACGCCGGTCGCCGCTGGGTCGACCCAGACGCCCAGGGGCCCGTGGGGCTCAGCTCAAAGCACGGGACTCAAAGGTGGCTGCCAACCCCGCCCGGCGGCCTCCCAGCCCGAGGCCAAGCCCACACCTTTCAAAGCCTCGTTTCTGCGCACCCCACCTAAGTCTGGTTCCTGGCTTTATCTCATTGACTCACTCAACAAACATTTCCTAATGAGGGCCGTAAGCTCCCTGGAGCGAGGCTGCTGTCAGACTCCCTTCTTCCAGTTCAGCCCCCTCTCCAGACCTACGCTCCTACATATCCCACAAAACCCAGCCACCAGGACCCCTAGCTCCTTAAAGGAAGTCCTGACTTGGTGGGGCATGTGGTATTTATCTGCCCTTCCCCAGCAAGGGAGGGATGAGAGGCCGTTATATCCAGTGGGCGGCTGTCCCCCTCCCCGCACGACGCAGGTGCAGTTCTCCCCCCACCCCCGCCCCAGAGCTGCACCCCTTCCGCTCAATCCCACAGGGGGGACAGCCGCAGAGGCTTCGCCAAGCTGTGCAAACTACTCTGTCGCGCATGGATGTGCCTTCCTTCCACACCCGCCGGGCCGGGCGGCGGAAAGGGCCGGGGTGTGTGCTGATAAATGACGCATTGATGGCGCGTTCCGGCCTCACCCTCCTCTAGCCAGGCTGCCCAGGCTCAGGGCCCGACGCCATTCGGGGTGACCCTCGTGCGCCTGGCCGTCCAGGCTAGGGTCCTCTCTCGGGTGCCGCTGCGAACCCACTGCGCATGGGGCCACCCGAGCGGGACGCCCAGGGCGGAACAGAGCTTCGGTTACTCGCACCCTCCAGGAGCCGGGTGGGGGCCCTCTCCGGGTCCCTCACTGTCCAGACCTGGTCCAACCCTGGCTGCTCCCTGCCGCGGGGGTTTCCTTGCCCAGAGGCGTCCAGGGGATCCCCGACCTGCCCCTTTCCTCAGCCAGCCCTGAAGCAGGCCCCTGACTGAGGCCTGGTCCACCTTGGCCTCAGTTTCTCCCCACTGTAAGGTTATTTCCCTGAAGAGCAGGATGGAGGAGAAGTTGGTGAGAGGCAGGATCTGCAGCCCTGGTCCCTGACCCGTCTCAAGGCTTGCGCGTCATCCCGGAAGGAGACAGGAGGGTCCAGCGAGAGAATAAGGCTAGCCTGGGCTACAGAGAGGGAAGGGAAGGAAGAAGCAAGGAGAGGAAAGGCAAAGAAGGCGGGACTGGGAAGCAGCAGGTGGCTTCGCGAACACCCTTGGGCCCTCTCTCTGGGGTCCCTGAAGAGCCTGCGGTCACTTGCTCTCTGCGTGGGAAACTGAGTCACAGTGGGCTGAGTGAGGTCGAGAATGGGTATCTCCCCCGTCACTGCGCCCCTGGAACTTGAGGGGTCGAGGCTGGAGCGACGCCCCAGGTCCCTGCACCCGCCTTAGCAGCTGCAAACGAGCGGGTGTTTGCGCAGCGCGCTGCCCAGAGCGATGGGGATTCGATGGAGCCGCGGGGCCGTCGGGGATCGATCCGGAGCGGCTGTCGCGGGCCAGCCCCGAGAGCTGCCCCGGATGCGGGCGGTGCAGGGATCTTGGGGTGCCGTGCGCCCCAGTACACCACACCCAGTCGCCAGAGTCCCGGAAAAAAGAGGGGACAAGGGCCGCATGGCCTGCGGGGGAGGCTGGAGGACTCGCCCCGAAGGACAGCTCTGGGTGTCAAAGTCCCCACATCAACTTTTAGCTAAAACGAGGGTGCCAAGGAGCGAGTACTAAGGAGGCCAAAGTAGGGGTGAGCCCAGCGACCCCAGGCTGTGTGGGGAGGTCCCTGGAGGTTGCAGGGACGACCGACTGCTCCACAGTGCTCCAGCTGAGTCCCTGTCCCCTGTGCCGATCTGACCCTCACAGCCCTCAGGTTAACTGAGCCCCGGTGTCTCTCGAGCTCGGGCTGAGCACAGAGACTGTGGCTCTTAGCCTGGTGCAGCCCAGCATGGCTGGAGATGCCCAGAGGCCCTTGCTGGGCTCCTGAGCTCCATGTATTCGATTTTCCTGGAGGGGATACTGAGGCCCGCTGAGAGCTTCGGTGAGCTGACCTGGGTTCCCCACTGGGATGGAGAGGGGGGACGCCCCGCCCCCTCCCGCCCACTCCTCCACCCTCAATTTGCTAATGACCCAAGATCGATCCAGCCCCAGCCACCCGCCTGCCCCGTGGCCTGGCTCAATTCTATTTTACTAATTACTAAACATGGGGGAGGCCAGCTCTGGGGCTGGGGGGGGGGCACAGTCCGTTGCTGAGGATACCCCTAGATTTTCACCCCATCTCTCGGTGGGAACATAGACCCTGTTGAGAGCGTGCTCTCTGTCCCCAGAAGGCTTAAGGGCCGGCTGCCCGCGCCAGGAGAAGTCCCTCTGTGGGTCTGAGGGGCCCCTTCCAAGTCCAGCCAACTAGCAAGGGCGCTGGGCACTTGAGGGTGCCCTGATACGATGGAAAAGAGGGAGCACCCTCTTCGCAAAGCCACACATTCCACCTCTTTTTTCCCTCAAAATGGGTTACCTCGTTCATCAGGAAAATGAAAGGAAGGAAGGAAGGAAAGGAAGGAAGAAAACACACGTTACGGTTATCATTTAAAACAAAAAAATACCACAGGAGAAAGTGAATACAGGGGCCTGCACCATCCCAACCCCCTCAGAAGCCCAGGGTGCCTGGTATTTTGAAAGGGCTTTCGGCCATCTTTTATTTCTCCATTCATAACCGCCCAGCCTGCCGCACTTCCCTGCTTCCTGGAGCCCTGGATGCTGTTGTTAGCGGTGGCGGATTGATTTCCACACCCCGTGATTATTTTTAATTATCTGTGATGTTGTAGGGTAGACTGGGGGACCTCAGACTTGACTCTGAGCCTGGCCACACTAGACCCCTACCTCTTCACAGCGCGGGGGTGGGGAGAGCACCCCAAGTGCTGCGATGGGCCCCTCTCCTGCCTCCCACCATCACTCTCTCTGGAAGATGGGCGTAACCCAAAATTGTCCAGACACCCCTAATCAGAAAACCCCTTTGAGGGAGGCGGTTGGATAAAGACAAACAGAAAAACTTCACCCCCCACACCCTACAGGGGCCCGAGGCAGCAACAGGCAGCAGGATGGCGGGCTCTTCCCCCTCTAGGGCTGGTAAACAGCTGGAACTTAATAAGTGCACAGTTCTAAGCACAAGAGTCTCCTTTAGCCTTACTCACCTGAGGGCTTGGGAGGAGAAACCCCTGGGTCCCCTTCTCCCTCTCCCTCCCTCTCTCTCTCTCTCTCTCTCTCTCTCACACACACACACACACACACACACACACACACATACACACACTAAGTGGCTCTTATACAATGTCACCTTCCTCCATGGCTCCTCTGCTCCCATGGGAGGGGGCAGCATGGGAAGGGAAACTGAGGTAGAGAAGAGGCTCGGGTGTTATAGTCTGTTCTGGTTTTCCCAGCTCAGCAGCCCACGCTGTTGGTGTGTGGGTGTGTGTGTGGGGTCCTCCCTTGAGTGAGTCTCTGTCATTTTGCAGCACTTGCTCCTCTCCCTGGAGATGGGGTGACTCCAGAAGGAACCCCAACAGCCCTCCTAGACAGTGGTCAGGGGGAAGGTGGAGGGAGATAGCACTGAGGCTGAGTTGGGGTGCCCTCCTGACTTGGGCTCCTGAGTTTCAATGACTCTCTAGGGTCCCGCTTGGCCTCTCTAAGACTCTACCTACCCAGATGGGATCTCCTTCCCTGGTGCTCTTAAGACACCCCCCCCCATGAACCTCTTTCATCCCTGCCCCGTCTGCAGGTGGAAGGGAGAGAAGTCACCCAGTCTGAGAAAAAGCCCAAGGTGGTCTGCAGGTGACCCATTCTCAGCCAAGACACCCGAGACCCCCAAGCGCAGTGGGGACAGGAGAGCAGCTAACACCTTGGACTCAGGAAGGATTGACTCCCCTCCTCCCTTTATTCCTCTCTCCCCCCATTTCTCTCTCTCCCTCTTTCTTTCTTTCTTGTTTGTCTCTCTGTAGCCCTGGCTGTCCTCGAACTCAGAGATCTGCCTGCCTCTGCCTCCACCATTCGGGACTGGGACTGGGAAGGACATCTGTTTGTTTTGATACAGAGTCTCACTTCGAAGGCAGCCCTGGCTGGACAGGAACTTGCTGTGTAGCCCAGGCTGGCCTCGAACTCAGAGATCTGCCTGTCTATGCCTCCCCAGTCCTGAGATTAAAGATGTCCCCCCAGAGGGATTTCTGAAGGCCCCCAGGGGAGATTCCAGACCACCTTTGAGGACACTGAGGCCCAGGTGTTGGTTTTTTCCTTGTGCAGGATGCGGTGATTGTTCTGGGGACCTCCTCAATTCCCCAATTCACCCCCAAAGGGGTTTGTGAATCTTCGGACACATGTGGGCTTGGAAAGGAGCCTCGTCTTTGGAGGGGGGCTGTCAACAGAGTTGGGGGTACAATGGCTACACTCCAGGGACGGGAGGAGTGCCAGAAGGG
Source organism: Cricetomys ansorgei (assembly GCA_026225945.1). Taxonomy (NCBI): domain Eukaryota; kingdom Metazoa; phylum Chordata; class Mammalia; order Rodentia; family Nesomyidae; genus Cricetomys; species Cricetomys ansorgei. Next base: position 259,511 of record JAMJFZ010004123.1, read on the forward strand.
ACGTGGAGGAGCCTGGAACCAAAGGCGCCGAGACGGCAGCTCCCCCCACACCCAGGTAGGGCGGCGCCCACCCCCACCACCGTCCCTCGGGTTCTCAGGGCAAGCACGGTGGGGGCCCCGGGAAGCCAGCCCGGAGCTCCAGGGGTTCGGCGGGTGCGGGCGGAGCGATGGGCGGGGGCGCTGACGTCAGACCCGGGCCCGGGCGCCGGCGGCGGCCGCCCCGCCACATCCTGGTGGCCGCTGCTCGCAGCAGCCGAAGCCGGGGCGAGCGGGAGCGCGGAGCGAGCGGGACGGCAGCCGCCGCCACCGCCGGGAGCGTCGGCCGGAGCGCGGGGACCATGCTGCGGCCTTGAGCGCGCGCGCGTGCAGGCAGGGGGACGCCCGGGATGGAGCTGAGCCTGGAGAGCCTCGGGGGGCTGCACGGGGTGACACACGCGCAAGCCGGCGAGCTGCTGAGCCCGGGCCACGCGCGCTCCGCCGCGGCCCAGCACCGGAGCCTGGTGGCATCGGGGCGCCCGGGCCTGGTGGCCGGCATGGCCAGCCTGCTGGACGGCGGGGGCGCCGGGGGCGGGGGCGCGGGGGCCGCGGGCGCCGCGGGGGCCGCGGGCGGCGGCCCCGACTTCCGCGGGGAGCTGGCCGGCCCCCTGCACCCGGCCATGGGCATGGCGTGCGAGGCCCCGGGGCTGGGGGGCACCTACACCACGCTCACGCCCCTGCAGCACCTGCCGCCGCTGGCCGCCGTGGCCGACAAGTTCCACCCGCACGCGGTGGCCGGGGCGCACGGGGGCCACCCGCACGCGCACCCGCACCCGGCCGCCGCGCCGCCGCCGCCCCCTCCGCAGCGCCTGGCGGCCAGCGTGAGCGGCAGCTTCACCCTCATGCGCGACGAGCGCGCGGCGCTGGCCTCCGTGGGCCACCTCTACGGGCCCTACGGCAAGGAGCTGCCGGCCATGGGGTCGCCGCTGTCGCCGCTGCCCAGCGCGCTGCCCCCGGCCCTGCACGGCGCCCCGCAGCCGCCGCCGCCGCCGCCGCCGCCGCCGCTCGCCGCGTACGGGGCTCCGGGCCACCTGGCCGGGGACAAGCTGCTGCCGCCCGCCGCCTTCGAGCCGCACGCCGCGCTGCTGGGGCGCGCGGAGGACGCGCTGGCCCGAGGGCTGCCTGGAGGAGGCGGCGGCGGCGCGGGAGGCGGCGGGGCGGCCGGCGGGGCGGCCGCGGGGCTGCTGGCTCCGCTGGGCGGGCTGGCGGCGGCCGGGGCGCACGGGCCTCACGCGGGCGGCGGCGGCCCCGGAGGGGGCGGCGGCGGCCCCGGCGGCGGCGGCGGCCCGGGAGCGGGCGCCGCGGCCGAGGAGATCAACACCAAGGAGGTGGCGCAGCGCATCACGGCCGAGCTGAAGCGGTACAGCATCCCGCAGGCCATCTTCGCCCAGCGCATCCTGTGCCGCTCGCAGGGCACGCTCTCCGACCTGCTGCGCAACCCCAAGCCCTGGAGCAAGCTCAAGTCCGGCCGCGAGACCTTCCGCAGAATGTGGAAGTGGCTTCAGGAGCCCGAGTTCCAGCGCATGTCGGCGCTGCGCCTGGCAGGTGAGGGGCGAGGGGTCCCCGGAGGCTCGGACAGGGGGAGGGGGCCGGGCGGTCCGGGAGAGCGCGCCCCAGCCGCCTGTGGGGGGGGTGTCCCCGACTTCCGAGGCTGACCCGGGGTCTGCACGGACCGTTTGCACCGTCGCTGAAAGGGAGGGACACTTGCACCGTGCCGCGTCCCCTGCTCTTTTTTGGGGGGACGACGGTAGGGTCTCTGGCGCCTTTGGGGTTGATGTAGACTTTGGGTGCCGAACTGAAACAGCCCCGCGAGGCTCCGTGTGTGTTCTGCGCGCTCCTCGGGTGTCTGATCCCGTGCGTCCCCCACCACCACGCCAGAGGTGCCACCCCCAGCCACCCTCCCCAAAGGTGCCTGGCTGCACCCAGCCAGGAAGCACCAGGTCGCTGACCACCGCTCTGCGCCCAGCCCGGAGCTCCTTTCCTTTGCAGCTCAGCCCCTGCCGCCGCCGATCGATCCGCTAGTCCCCCCCATCCCTCCCCCTCTGGCCGCTGGCAAAGGTCATTTGAGATTGGGGGGAGGGGCGGCCCATAGGACCCTGGGCTCGGTGGCGTCCGCCCGGAGGCCTTCACACCCACGGTGGCTACCCGGGGCCTGGCTCTCCCTCTCCCCGTCTCTCCATCGGGACACGTCGCCGTCCCTCTCTTCCGGCTGGAGCCCGGGTTCAGTCCAGTCTCCTTTATTCTTTTCCTCTTTCTCTCTCTCTCTCTCTCTCTCTCTCTCTCCCACACGCAGACAAACCAGCCAGCCCCTGGGGACACCGTTGTCTGTTCCTTTGGTCTAACCTGTCCCCTCCCGCCCCAGTGAGGAGTGTGTTTGTGTGTGGGGGTGGGTACCAGGGATCCTACGCCCTGTGTGTTTGGGGAGGGGGTGCCGGAGAGCCGGCGGCCCAGGCAGAGCTGGGGAGGGGGTTGAGCACCCCGTTCCAGGGACAATAGCGGTTTCCAGGCCCTCATCGATCCCTCTGCACACAAACACAGAGAGGGGCGGGGCGGCCGAGGCTCAGGAGAGGGGCCCCGAGGCGGAAGCGGAGCTCGGGGTTGACTGTACCCCCAGGCCACCCTGTGAACATGTGGGGGTGCACAGAAGCAGGGGACACTGCATGTAGGGGTGGGTAGAAGTGGGCTTGATTGGAGCCCATGACATCAGCTCGTTTCCCCACTGCTCCAGCGCACTGCGCAGCCTCCCTCAGCCTGGCCTCAGTTTCCCCCTTCCTGGGGAGTCATCGGTGGGATTTCTCCGATTCTCGGCATGAGTGATCAGACATGAGCTGTCTTTGTGATGTTTCCGGTCGGTCGTGCACTGGGGGAGGTGCTGGGGGACACTTGGGGTACACATGGGTTTGTCCTAAGGGTCCTGTTGCTGGTGACCTAGTTACACACACACACATACACACACACACACACACACACCTCAACAGCCCCCTCCTGCGAGGCCTGTGAGTGTCCCCAGGATTGCCAGGGACCAGTGCAGTTCCACAAGTTGCCAGTGACTGTCACCGAGGTGCAGGTGCGTGTTGTGTGAATTCCTAGCCGGAAGCCTTCTGTCCCCTTCCGCGAGTCCCCTCAGTGCCGCCAGCAGTGTCTAGGACGGTGTTTCAGTTGGTCTTTCATGGATGCCACACAAAGGACAGACACACCGCAGGATGTCACAGGGCGCAGGGTCCCGGAGCCCGCGGTCCAAACTCACATCTGCACCAGGCCACCCGAAGCTGTGAGTCATTACGAAGGGGAAACTGAGGCCAGACTCTCTCCTTGTCTAGTGCAGGTACAGTGACCAGGGTCTCCTCTCCCAGAACTGTGTTACCTCAGGGGATCCCGAGGTGTGGATGGATGTGCAGACCGCACTCTTGGTGCAAGGTGTTTCCGATACTGAAGGTGGAGACCCGGCCTGTTGAGGGTGTGGAGCCCACACTGACGCCGGGTGACCCTGCGCTCCGGGTCTACCCCGCTGGAGTCAGAAGTGGCAGCCGGCAGGGTCATTAGACTCCTGCCCAGGCCTTTAGTTCTGGTCCCTGCACAAATGAAAAGTGGTTAAGCGGCGGTAAATTGTGGCGTTTAGAGGCGGCCAGGCGAGTCCCTTCGATGGTCTGTGTCTCACTGACAGCCCAAGGCCTGCAAGTGCCCATCACAGTGAGAAGATGGAGCACCACCCCCTGGTCCCCGCCCCGGGAGGGAACTGTCCACCATGTCGCAGCCCTGCCGGGCAAACATTGTCCTCGGTGCTAACCCTAGAGTGTCTGCAAGGCAGGGACCCCGCGGCAGGGATGGGGGCACGTGCCTCCACTGGGGAGATGGTTGATACTTGGATAGATTGAGGATAGACAGACACATGGAGGAGAGAGAGGGGAGAGAAGAGGCAGAAGAGAGAACAGAGGTGAGCTGAAGAGAGAGAGAGAAGAGGGAGGGTGGAGGGATGGAGAGAGGGGAGGCCAGAAAGGTGGGAGACAAAGGGAGGGGCATGGAGGAGCTGGGGCGTCTGAGCTCCGGGGACTCCTGGCCCTTCCTGGTTCCCCAGCCTCAGTAAGAGATCGCACCTCCTTCCTCCTGCGGGGACCCCTGTGAGTAACCCCTTCCTTTGTTGTACCCAGGAAACACAGCGAAGAGCCTCAGAGTCCCATTCCCTACCCCAGTGTGTGCTCCTGTCTTCATGCCTCAGTTTCCCCAAATGTAAAATGAACATTGTGTATGTGCTGTACAAGGAGCAGCCACTGAAGGTCCAAGACTCCAGTTCCCCCAGATGCTTCCCCACCATGCTGGGGGGCATTTGCATCTGCTCCCACCCCACCCCAGAGTCTCCTCTCTCTGAGCTCCCCCCCCCACACACACACCCCAGTGACAGTCGCAAACTGTGATTATGGGAGCGGGGCTGGGGGAGGGGTGGCTCCTAGCGGGTGGGGCGGTCGATGAATTCGAATTACCGTCTGTGATTCATCACCGTGCGCCAGGTCGATAGCTTCGGCCGGCTTCAAATATTGTTTAAATTGCAACTCTGGACTGGAAAAAAAAATCTTTTTTTTTTTTTTTTGGTAACTGATCAGAAAAATATACATATATAATGAAATATTCAAAGGAGAGGGGTTCTCACACATACAAACATACACCACACACACACACACCACACACACACACACACACCACACACCCCATACACGCATGCCAAACACATCATACATACACATTACACAATCTCCATACACACATCGCATATACACACCACACACACACGTGCACGCACACACCATACAAACACACACACACACACATTATACACATCTCAAACACACAGGCACACGCACGCACACATACTCACGTGCAATGCACACAGCATATAAACACATGCGCACACACATGTGCACAGAGACACACACACGCACACACACGCACACACACACACACACACACACTCCCTTCTCCAGGCTCTTCCTCCTCAGGGACAAACACACTGGGAAAGGAAAAAGAGCCAAGATCATCATAGACAGGTGGTGCAGAACATGGAGGAGAAACTGAGGCAGGGAAGGATCTGGGAAGCGTGGCCTCCCCAGGGGAATTGCTGTGGGGAACATGTGACTCCAGGATCCGCCTCCGCCCCCCTCCCCCTGTTTCCTCAGTGGGCTCTGGGAAAGCTAGAGGGGTGGCCGGCTTAGAAACCCCTGCTTTATCTGAGACAGAGCCTCCTGGTAGCCTGGTCGCCCAGGCTGGCTTGGAGATGCCCGATCCTCCGCCTCCCTCCCATCCCAGCATGTCGGGCTGCGGCTCTGGGCTGGGACCCAGGCCTGGTGAATGGCAGGCAGCTCTCTCCCCGCAGGGCTACAGCCCTGCTCCCCACATTCTGTTTTGTTTTCTTTCTTTCTGCTTTGTTTGTTTTTGGTTGGTTTTTCGAGACAGGGTTTCTCTGTTGTAGCCCTGGCTGCCCTGGAACTCACTCTGTAGCCCAGGCTGGCCTCGAACTCACAGAGATCCGCCTGCCTCTGCCTCCTGAGTGCTGGGATTAGACACCAGACACCCCCCCACACACACAAGAGGCTACAGCCCCACCCCAAACAGTAGAGAGACATGTTCCAGAAGGTCTTAGACTCAGAACTCACCTCTGTTCCCTACTTTACTGGTCCTAGACAAAGGTTCCAGACTCTGTTTCCTAATCTGAGAAATGGACACAGTTGCATAAGCCCCTCAGAGTGTAGCAGGGGCTCCTGGCACGGACTGGGTGGGTGTCCCAGGCCCACATGAATCAAAAAAGGGACACGGAGGCGCTTACAGAGGGTACGCAGCACTTAGAGGCCATGTCCCCAGGGCTCTGAGTGGCAAATCTATATGAGGCTTTTGTGAGCCATTCCCAAGGGGATGCTGGGAGTCCATAAAATGAGCTCCACTGCCCTTGAACACAGGATCTGCTCAGGATAAGGGACCCACTGGCCTGCTAGTCCCCCCAAAATTCTAATGGATTAAAAATTTCTCACAGCACTGGAGAGCACCAAGACCTAGGGCATGCTAAGGAAATGCCCAACCTCTGAGCAACACCCCTAGCCCCTCACTGGGGGATTCTAGGCGGGGCTCCACCCTGACCACACCCCCAGCCCCTCACTGGGGGACTCTAGGCGGGGCTCCACCCTGACCACGCCCCCAGCCCCTCACTGGGGGACTCTAGGTGGGGCTCCACCCTGACCACGCCCTCAGCCCCTCACTGGGGGATTCTAGGCGGGGCTCCACCCTGACCACGCCCCCAGCCCCTCACTGGGGAATTCTAGGCGGGGCTCCACCCTGACCACGCCCCCAGCCCCTCACTGGGGGGATTCTAGGCGGGGCTCCACCCTGACCACGCCCCCAGCCCCTCACTGGGGGATTCTAGGCAAGAGCTCTAGGGCATTGCAGAAACCAAGAGGCAAACACCCAGGACATCAGCTGGGGTCTCTTGGTGGACATGAGGGAAAGATGTGGCACTTTGCAGTGCAGTAGACTTCATGGCAGTCACACACAGTAGCAGCTTTGAGGCCTGGGTTTGTCCCTCTAGCTCTCATGAAGGCGATGGTACCCTGGGCACTGGTGACTTTCCCCTCCCCGGAGGAGAGCCCTCAGAGACCCTCAGAGGAGGGGCAAGACCGGCATCCTCCAGTCTGACTCAGTGGGATGCTGTGACTTCCGTTTCGTGGCAAACTGTCCCCTCCTGATGCCAGTGTCCAAGGATGAGCCCTAGCCAGGTGTCTGAGGCTGAGTTCACACGCAGTCCTAGACAGTAGCCACTTCCTCTGACCACACCGGCGTCTGGTAGACAGGAACAGTCGACCCCACGTCTGCTTGGTGAGAGGCTGGGGCTGACCTCCGGATCCTTCATTCTAAAGTCCCCTTTGGCGGTGTGTGTGTGTGTGTGTGTGTGACAGGGCTCAGTGGGTAAAGGAGCTTGCTGCCAACCCAGAGACCCACATGATGGTGTGCACCCACTCCACCTTGTCCTCTGACCTCTACACGTGTGTGAGCCCTACCCACACACACGCACGCACGCACGCGGCAAAATGAAATTTTACAATGTACAGAAAAGAAGCCCTTTTCAGCTAAATTCTGACCTGAAGCTGGCCCTCCTCAGCTGTAGATTCCCCACCAACCACCATCATTCTAGTCTGAAACACAAGCGACTTCTTTCTCCCAGCTGATCTTAGTCGCCCTCCAGGTGAGGGGACTTCGCGGCCGCTTTGGGGACTCCTGGCTCACCCGCCAGAGCCCCTGCGCGGCAGAAGGCAGCTCCCCAGGGCAGCCTCGGGTCTATAACTCCCTCGTGACTAGGAGAGGAGGTTGGCTGGTGGGACTGTAGAGAAACAAAAGCCAGGAGGTGGCAAAGTCGGGTGGCCGGGCCCCCGCGGTCTCTTTGTATTCGCCTTCGAACAGCCCGGCTTTAACCAGGGGAGTTCAAGCTGGTTTGAATCAAGTTTTTAATTAAAAATAGACGGTGATCAATACCCTAGGCAGTGCTGGAGGGAGGGGAGAGGCTGGGCCCGGAGGGGCGGCTGGGAGGTCCATGTGACCCTCGGGCAGTTCTGAGACACCTGTGGCCTCAGTTTACCCCAAGCCAAGTCACTGGGAGTCACCCCAGGGGGGACTGGTCGGGGACTTAAGGAATTATCATCACATTGAAAGGCCACAGAGACAAACCAAACACGGTGATGTGTTTCCGAGTAGCTGGCAGGAGGCGTGGGGGGGCTCTGTAGCTGGCGGGACACATGCATTTGCACAAGGACTGGCGCTCACTGTGCTGGGGACCCTCCAAGGTCCCAGGCTGAGTCCGGGGCGCTGTACCCAGAGACCAGCCGGACGTCCGCACGCTCCTTGGCCCCCAGATGCCCCTCTCCGTCGGCAGCACCGGAGCCCATGACTCCCACCTCCCACCTTAGCTCTGGGGGGCCAT